>QLNU02013614.1:154484-167739 GCA_006491805.2 Dysdera silvatica | reverse complement strand
AAACTTCTAGGGGTTGTAGAGGACAAATGAAACGTATCGGCCAATGGAACGCATGTCCGAAACGGAACCGGTTTCTCAATAGAGTGAATTTAGTGTATACGTCCACCTCGCGGCTGCGTAACCAATTACATCAATTAAAATATTTTTTCCACACAGAATTTAAGTGATTCACCTAATAACACAGCAGAGACAAAAACATCCGGAATTCCCTTTTCTGATCCGGATCTGTGTACCACATAGTCAGCAATAAGCATAAAAGTGCCTTTTTTAGCACACTGGAAATGAATTGTGAACTGCTAAGTGTATGCAGCAGGTAGAGGACATGAAAATAAACAATTTTTGTTTAGTCACTTTTTCCTAAAATTAGTCGTTTGGCCGCTACTGTGAATTTAGTGTTCGCATCCAGCGCATTCAAGGTTACCACATATGGCAAAATGCGCCATTTAAAGAATTTCCAAAATTATTTAACGCCAACGGACGGCGGCCTGTCTCTGTTTGGCGACTTGGTATTGCCCCCCTAAGTGCTACTTCTCCTGAACACGCATATGCACGCAGGAGAAGTAACGCCCCTAGATGATACTTGACCTACATGCATATCTATATAGAGGGAAAGTAGCACGTAGTAGGGACTCGAAAAATCTGTTGCTGGCCCGATGGAAGACTACATAAATAATATTCCATTGCAGTAAACCATACCCCCCTCACCTAACGCCGGCCCTGACTAAAATATGTATTATGAATTATACATAGATTGTAATTAATTTATGTCAGTTTATGTGAATTTCAATAACATTAAATAACTTCGACATTTTTATCGACATCTGAGATTTCTTTGACCCTGTCAATATTGTTTGACCCCAGTTCGGACCAATGCAGTATTAGACATTTACTTATCAGTAATTACAACACTTCAGCACTTAAAAATTCTACGTTCTGATCTATCAGACCATTGCGAACAAGTTTAACATAGGAAGTTGTGTTTGGAAATGAAACCGTGCGGTGCTACAGCAACGTGACCAACGCACAAAGAAAGGAAGTCGAAAGCGGTGTTAACATGACTTTATTAACAAACTTAAGGCTGCGTTATGAAGGAAAAAGTCATAGTTACATCATAGAAGATGTTCAAAATTCCTTCCATTTTCCACAATGCGGGCTTGACAACGTCGCCGCATGGAGTCTCGTACGCATTGAAATTGGCCAAGTTTTTCACGGACACGTGCCGCTGCTTCCACGATCCTGGCGACAAGGTTGAAGTCGGATGTTACAGGTGTGTTGTGTACCAGAGACTTCATGTATCCCCACGGGAAGAAATGCAGGGGTGTGAGGTCGGGGATCGTTGTGGCCATGCGACTGGTCCGCCACTGCTAATCTAGTGATGAGGATAGATCCAATCAAGGTAGGCCGGCACGTTCGTGCTGAAATGAGTGCGACGCCCCATCGTGCTGAAACCAGATGTGTCGATGTGAAGCTGCTGGAACTTCAGCCAACAAATTCGGCAACACCTCTTCTAAAAAAATCTTATAAGTATCCCCGTTCACGTTTTTAGGTAATACGTAAGGACCAATTAAAAAGTCACCGATAATACCAGCCCACACATTTATGCTAAAGGGCCAATTCACTGTTACTGAACCGATGCATCCTTCTCCTGCAACGCCCTCACCTGAAATGATCCCGCTTCCCGGTCTCCAGTACGCCTTCGAACATCGCCCTCTTAACGGTCGTCTTTCCGGACACAACTTCCTATGTAAAACTTGTTTGTCATGGTCTGACAGATCAGAAAGTAAAGTTTGTAAATGTTGAAGTGTTGTAATTACTGATAAGTGAATATCTCATACTGTATTATTCCAAACTGGGGTCAAACAATATTGACAATGTCAAAGAAATCTCAGCTGTGTCGATAAAAATGTCGAAGTTATTTAATATTATTGAAATACATATAAACTGACATAAATTAATTACAATCTATGTATAATTCATAATACATATTTCAGTCAGGATCGGCGTTAGGTGAGGGGGGCATGTTTTCGCATAATATTCGCTTTTAATGTACTCCGATCTTAAAAAGAAACCAATGCAATGATAGAGATTGGATATATAAAATATATATATATATGGCCTGCAAAAGGGTTGCTGGTATCTAACTGGAAGGAGACCCACACGCTGAACGTATGTGACGATGTGTGGAACCGGCCAGGCCAGTAACCTAGTGTCCTACCCCGCCTTCAAGTGGTGCAGGCTGGGCTTTCTATTTATGAGGCAAATTAATATTTGCTGCACGGATAGAAAGGCGGAAGTGGAGGGCTAATTTTCCAACCCATAGTATATACGTATCTTTAGATACGTATATACTATTGTTTTGGTTACAAAACGCGTATGCTATGATAAACTAATAAAACAAATTAATAAAAATGTGTAGATGATAATCAGAGATTGGATAAATTAGCAATACAATCCCTCTATCCTTTCCGAATGGTGCAAATTACTGTTAATACGAACGACTTTTTCTTCCACTTTATATTCGTATTAACGAAGTTCAACTCTACTGAAATCGAATTCATTTCAAGGCGCGTTGTGTTTCTCGAAGGCAGGTTGAAAAACTACAAGCGACTAAAATCATTAAAACTAGTTTCTTCTGAAATCTTCTGAATTTTTAAAAAATGAATTTGACTACGTTTCCCGAGTATCGTTTTAGGTTTGTTAGATGCATCAAGGCTTCTAGTTTTTTGTATAAAAATAAAATTGGGGTCATCTCTGGTCTCCTTTACAAAAATCGTAAAAAACTTTTCCACAAATTTCCGTTGCAATTTGAAATCTCCCTCCCCCCAAAAAAAAACAATCACTTTCCGTGGTTGCACCTATAAAACGTTTACATATTTGTAATTAACGTCAAAAATACTCTTTATAATATTAATAACTTCCTCTCATTCGCCGGGGTATTTCCTATGGGAAGTGAAAATCGTTCTTTATCTTTGATACACCGTTTACTAACGATTGGTTCAGTAAGTAGCCAGGAGCGGAAATTTTACATTTTAAACGTGAACAGGCGTGGGAGAAAAAACGAGAACAACGTTAATAATATGCCTTTCGCCTATTCATTCTTCCCACATGTGGACATACTAGGACAGAATTCCCACTCGCGTTGGAGAAAGGATGCCCCGAGTGATCGGAAACTTAGAATTGGACTTTGGTTTTAAGGTAAATATCTTCATGTTTAGGTGAGTTCAACTCTTCGGACCAGGCTGGGAAAATTTACAAATACCTTTATTTTTCCATGTTCACACACATATTCTCAAAATATATACAATCCTATAGACCATATTTATCTTTCATATACAATATTTATATTTCATATACAATATTTATCTCTTGTATACAATATTTTTATAATTCATGTGTCATGGAAAGGGCAGATGTAAAACTAAAAGTTCAGTCATCAGTCCTCGTGAAATTTGGCCAACCACCCTGTGACAGATCCTGATCTTTTAACGTCCTTAAAGGCAATGATCATGAAGAACACTTCGTCTTTAAAGGTAGTGAACGTGAAAAAGTCTTTAAAGGGAATATACGAAAATAAAACATGGTTTTTATAAGGAATAAGTAAGAAGAAAACGTAGCCTTTAAAGGGAATATGCATGAAGTAAACAGTCTAACGGGAATGACCATGAAGAAAACGTCTTTAAAGGGAATAAACGTGAAGAAAGTCTAACGGGAATGTAAGTGAAGAAAGCGTCGTCTTTAAAAGGAATAAATATCAAGAAAACATTGTTAAACAGAAAAAGACCTTAATCAGAATATATGCAATTGTGTGAAGCATTAACCGCGTGCGCAAAAATCCATCGGTAAACAAAAATAGGCGCTAATGAGAACGTTGGAGGAAGACTGGTTACTGGGAAAGGTTACTTTACGGATTTTCGCCAGAATTGCCTTTTGGCGTGATAAAAATCCGTGGGCGTCGTATTTTTCGTTGCACCGTTAGCAAACATCACGTGATCAATAGGACCGTGTGTTAAAAATTAGACCGGTTCAGTCCAGCGCGGGCTCATTAGACGGAAGAAACTGGAAACTGGCTTCGCTATGTCGAAATTTTCTATGGAATACAACTACGCGATTCATTCCCAAGGATGGTAGAAATATGTGTATATGAAAATTCGAAGGAAATTAAACAGTGCGGTTTAGCAAATTTCTTAAATTTAAATCGTACGTCAAGAGACTGAAGTGATATTTGAAACTTCGGGCTTAAATTCCCACAAAGTATTTTGGGTTCGGGCCTCGAAAAATGAGCCTAAACTCTTTTATGTGTGTGTCACTGCTTTTCGATCACGAATCCTCCGAACATGCCGCATTCTGAGAAGAGAAAAGTATCTTTTTTCCCATCCACACAGGGTATATCCACGAACAGAAAGAACCATTTCACCTCAGCACCATCACCTACTTCCCGTTATTATAACAGCCCTCTTCTGGAAAAATAGTGCCGCAACAGTGGACAACTCTCCCAAACTCTGGAAAAACAACACTGCAGCAGTGGACAACTCTCCCAAACTCTAGAAAAATAACACTGCAGCAGTGGACAACTCTTCGAACTCTTGAACAACGACCTCAGCACCATTTTGTTTCCAGAATTTTGGGACCGGAGGCGTGACGAGTCGTTCAAATGACCGAAACAGTGAACGAATCTTCTCGTTAACAATAGGTAGACAAAATCGTTCGTTGATTCGTTCAGCTAACGACATACCTGTAATTGGGATTAATGTAGGCGTGTTTTTTTATTCGGAAAACCATCAGATTCGTAACGTACCAAAGCTGTCTATAATAGGGTCAAACAATATAGGTGTTACGTAAAACCTTATGAAGAAATTGTGCACCCCTTCATAGGTGCTATTCAATGCACGTATTGCGAGGGGTTTCTTGGGCCTCCAACCCCTCATGGGTACACTACTGGAATTAATATGGATATATAAGGATACAGTAATGATATATAAAGCTTACTTACTGGGTAAACGCCTCCAGAAAGAGCTTTTCCCAACATCAGGATGTCTGGTTTAACATTTTCATGATCCACACACAACCATCTATGCAAAATAAACCACATTACATATTCACACATTATCGTTTGCTTTCAATACAGGGTAGCAAGTACGAGTCCCGATATGGGAACGCATTTTTTCTCTTTTAAATTTTAAATTTCCGCCTAATAAATGCAGTCCTATTCTTACGCGGGAGCAAGTCGTTTACCCGATGGGTCCTTTGCCCGACAAGTCACCTGCTTGGAGCTGGATTATAACGAGCATGATGGATATGAGTTTGGTTATAACGAGCACAATGGATATGAACTCTGTTTTAACGAGAATGATAGATATGAACTGTTATAACGAACATGATGGATATAAACTCGGTTATAACGAGCATAGTGGATGTGACTAATTCGGTTATAACAAGCATGGTGAATATGACTATATAACTCAGTTATAACGAGATTGGAGAGGACTAGCGTTCTCGTTATAACCGAGTTCATATACATCATTCTCGTTATAACCAAGCATGCTCGTTACGGCATCTCGTTTTAACTGAGCATGGTCGTTGTAGCAGAGTTCATATGCATCATGTTCGTTAAAACCGAGTTCATATGCATCATGCTCGTTGTAAATGAGCTCCGGACAGGTATAACTTGGCAGGTGATTTGTCGGGCAAACGTACCTCTCCTGGTCGTACGCAGGATATTATTTTGAGGCTTGGAGTTCAGGGGGTTTTCCTCATTTGTTTCCATTCAAGTTTGTAAATGACTAGAAAAAAAAAAGGCTGAACTTTGTTGAAAGTTGCCCAAAAACCAGCAAATACAAAAACTTTGAGACCTTGCGAGTATGAGGCGCGTACTTTCTATTTTTCGAAATTTCTTGTGTACGCGGCGCACACAGCGCGTAGTCTTTGGGGACAGATACAAAGCGTAAAGTTATAAATTGGGGAATAAGACCTCGGTCTCTCGAAACTACGGCCATATAGAATTTGTAGTGTTACTTATTAGCAATGACTAAGAGTGGATGATTCTGTATTTGTATAGAGAACTGCTGTTAGTCAGCAGTTACATTAGCAAACACTTGTTAGTCGATTAAAGATTCCATGTTAAGCCAAGTGGTTCTAAAGAGGTTCAAAGCCAAAGAACTAGAAGGGTTGAGGAAGGGTTGAGGCTGCCATTCCGAGAAAACCCCAGAGTTAGAGCTGATCTGTTAACCTGCTCGTTACGAATTTAGCTAAGGATTGAAAAATTCAGGTCAAGGATACTTAAGTTTAATTAATTTAAAGTTATACTGTCGTTTTGATCCATGCCCTTAAAATTTAAGTTAATGAAATAACGTTTCGTAGCTCATTGTTTTTGCACAAGCTGCTCTGGGGGAGGTCTAAAGGAGAAAAGGCCCATGCAACATCGTCAAGATTCCTTTGTTTGCTATTGAAAGACGCTTGCCCATGTGAACAATGAATTGTGACAATTGGAGCCAAATAAACTGCTGAACACCAAGTCGTATTTTTCTTGCTTGTAGCCAACAAGGACTCTTACCCTCGATATGGTACGATACTTTCACCTATTAAGCTAATTGTAAGGTAAATTGGATTGGAGTAAAATCAATTTCGTTACAAAGCACAATACAACCTGGTGAAATGACTACTTGAATGAAGTAACCACTTTTTATAAAGGAGAACTGGCAGAGACATAGCCATGTCTATACCAAAGTACAGTAGAACCTGCCTAAAGAGACCACCTTTGCGACTTGACTGCAATGGTCACTATGGACAAGTGATCACTATACACGACAGACTTTGGTATTAGCAGGACTAAGTCCTTACCAGTTCCTCTTATAAAAAGTAGTCATTTTATTTAGGTGGTCGATTTACCCAGGTGGTCCCTTTACCAGATTCCACTATGTCGTGTATAATGATCATCTGTCTATAGTGACCAAAACAGTCCGGCCCCCACCCCAAAGGAGGTCACTTAGGCAGGTTCTACTGTACGTTCTAAAAACTAGAGGGCGATAAAGACAACGTTGGCTAATATTGTTTAACACCCATGCCTGAGCTCGAACTAAAATTTTTCTTAAAAAAAAATCCTGGCTTGGAGTCGAGATCCTCCTTCGTGCGAATCGGATGGTTCCTTAACCATCTCGACCACCGGGACAGAGGAACGCTGCTCACTTTATTCTCATCTAAGATTTTTAAGATATTGCTACTCGGGACTCAACATGCTTTGATAGCTTTATGTGTTAGTTGGCAATCCAGTTGACCTTGAGAAGAGGTGTATATATATATATCTTACAAATATTAACATTTTAGGTTATTTTGAATTGTATTGACAATTCCTCAGAGTGACCTAAATCTGCTTTCCAAAACACACTAATCGTTTATTTAATGCATTATACTCATTAAAAATAAAAATGAAAAGAAAAAGTTCATATTTCGCACCTTCCCGTTCGGCATAGCCCGGTCTGTACCTCATCAGCAATCCATAGGACATTGTATTTTGTACAAAGATTCCTCACACCTTTCAGATATCCAGGATCGGGCACAACCACCCCAGCTTCACCTTGAATCGGTTCGACCATGAACGCACACATTCTGGGATCCTTCAATTTCTCCTGTAAAAGAGCATTCCTTTATCTGTACCCAGCACCAAGGCAAATCATTGTTAGACATCAATGTCTCAATCGAGTACTTGCGATATTAACTTGGTTTACGAATTTAGATACTGGTTGGCATATTTTAAAAAACATACCTCGAGAGCTGCCAGATCGTTGTAGGGAATCACCTCGTAACCAGGCATATAGGGTCCGAAACCTGCATAGCTAGACGGATCAGTGGATGCCGAGATAGCAGCCAGCGATCGTCCCCAAAAATTACCATCGGCAAATGTAATCATAGCTTGATTTTCTGGGATTTTCTTCACTTCGTATCCCCATTTTCGAGCTAATTTACAAGCCGTTTCGCCAGCTTCGACACCTAAAATCAAATTCAGCAATGCACTTACAAATTTTGAACAAATAGGAGTAATTTTGAATCGTGGTTTCAACTGGAAATCTACGGCTAAGGCGACAAGGCAAGAACAACAGGAGGAAAGATAGGGAATTATACTCTAACGAAGCAGTTATGAAATACAGTGGAACCTAGTAAAAATGACCACCTTAGTAAATTGACCACCTGAATAAAGTGACCGCTTTTTAAAAAAGAGAACTGGTAAGGACTTTGTCATGCCTGTACCAAAGTCTCGTGTTTATTGTTTGTTTGTTTGGCTTTTTTATGGCGCAAGAGCATCTGGGCTATACTGCGCCAAACATGGTAAAATCAAAGACTGTAGTAAAAACCAGTACTTTTTAAAAATTTAAAAACGTGCGCGTGTATAATGACTACCTGTCTATGATGACCATTGCCGTCCGGTCTCAAACGTGGTCACTTTAGGCAGGTTCTACCATACTTTTAAGATCAAATACCGTAAACCCTCCCAAAAACGGATCTCGGGGGGGAACGAAGAGACCATTAATAAGAAAGGTTCGTTTATCGGAATGTTTTATTAAGTAAGGGCTAACTTTAATGTTTTGATTTCCTCCCACAACCGAAGGTTTGGGAATGTCAATACATTTGACACAATAGAACCCGCCTAAAGTGGCCACCTTTGGGACTGGACTGCAATGGTCACCATAGACAGATAGTCACTATACTTCACAGACTTCGGTATAGTCATAACTAAGTCCCTACCAATTCTCTTATAAAAAGTAGTCAGCTTATTCATGTGGTCAATTTATAAAGGTGATCACTTTACCAGGTTCCATTGGCGTATTTAGAAACCGCTATTATTGTTATCTGAATTATATCTTACAATTTAATAAAAGTGCATACAGTACACTGTAATAATGAAGTGGTGAAATGTAACTTGCAGATCTATTTAATAAAAAAATTCAAACTAGTCTATTGTCTTGTCTCTATTCAAAGTCTATTGTCTTGATTTTGGTCACGTCTTTGGAATACTTTATTCTACCTTTACAGGAAGTTGAAACGAATTAATTTCTACGCATATATCAGATGAGATAACATGCCTACGAAGGACATTTAGAGCATCATTGGAAGACCGTGGCCAAGATGTAATTTCGGGAGGTCAAATTTTTACCATGTATCGATACAATCATAGCATGCAAGGCCGTAGCCAAGTCCCATTAAAAATTTAGTTTCTGGAGGATCGGTCCCTAAGATTTCCCCACTCTACATATGGGCATGATCACTAGTTCCTTCGAAACTTGGAGAAACGAGGGGGTACATCGAATTGTATTTCATAATCCATTGTATCTTCATCTAAATCAACCAGATTTCCTTTAAACGTCTCATCATAACTTTGATCCAAACTCATTAATTCCGCTATTAAAGATTTCGGCGAGAAATGAAGAGCTAAGCTAAACGTCAGTAAAAAAAAAACGGCGTCGCCAATGCGAAGCAGATTAACACTATGAAGCATTTGTTGAAACCACAACAAAATACGGCCGTTAAATGGAAAATTTTGAATTTCACGGCGAAAGAACAGCAAGAGCCATAATGTGCCTAAACCTACAGTTTTCCGAGGAATCCGAACCTCTTAAGACCTAGGGAAGTAACACAGACTACGGTGAGCAGTTAAGTCTGTAAGCGTTCTTTTTATGGCGCAGTTGGGTATCAAACCCGGGATAACTGCGCGACAGACGAAAGCGTTACTACTGCACCACCGCAGGCAGCGGCGTAGCATGGATGGCGACTGCCAAGTTAAGTATTGCGCCCGCTAACACCCGTTAGCGCTATTTATGTGGCAAATTAATATTTGCTACACGGATAGAAAGGCGGAAGGGGAGGGCTAATTCACCAACCCGTTTAGCCAGCGTGGTGAAATTATGGCTAATTCCTCCATTATGTTGACACACCAGAAACCATGGCCCCTAGTCTCCAGGTGCTGGAGTGCTCCTGATCAAGGCAGCGGTCAGTGTGGCATGAAAGCAGGGGGTGCTAAGAATCACTGGAATGGCCCAGGCTGCCGTTTGTTATTGACCTTGGCTACGTTTAATGGACGATCCCTTGCTTCTGAAGCAAAACTTCAGGAATTGGAAGAGGAACTAGACAAGATCAAATGGGACATTGTAGGACTCAGTGAAATTAGAAGAAAAGGTGAAGAGTTGGTGGAACTGAAAAGCGGACATTTGTTTTACTATAGAGGAACGGAAACTGGAAGAACAAGTGGTGTTGGCTTCTTAATCAACAAAAGAATTAAAGACTGTCTTCTGGAAGTTGAAAGTACATCAGATCGAGCAGCGAGGCTTGTTGTTCAACTAACCCAGCGATACCAACTTCAAATAGTACAGGTATATGCACCAACATCAAGCCATACCGACGAAGAGGTTGAAGAATTTTATGAAGAAATCAAAGAGTTACACACCAAAGGGAAACAACATATCAAGCTCATCATGGGGGATTTCAATGCAAGAATTGGACAACAGGAACAAGGAGAGACATCGGTTGGTAAATACGGATATGGGGAAAGGAATGAACGTGGCGATCAACTCATCGAATTTGCAGAAGCTGAAAACCTTAGCATCATGAATTCATTTTTTAAGAAGAAACCGCAAAGAAAATGGACATGGAAACACCCAAATGGGGGAACTAGTGAAATTGACTATATCCTGGCAAACAAGAAATCAATTATTGAAGATTGCAGTGTACTGAACAGATTTAATACTGGAAGTGATCATCGAATGGTGAGATGTAAAGTGCACTTAAATACTAAATTAGAACGACAGAAGCTCATTAGGAAACAAGTAAGTAAGAGGGTGGATCTAATGAAACTGAAAGTAAATACCGAGGCATTCAAGTTGGAATTAAAAAATCGCTTTTCTGCACTGGAAGGACTTATTGATGAAAGTGATATCTCAGAAGCAAATGAAAACATTGTTAAGACAATAGTTGAAACTGCTGGGGAAATTGGTGGTGTAACCTGTAAAAAGCACAATAGCAAATTATCTGAGAAGACGAAACAGCTCATGAAAAGGCGAAGAGATATGAAGGTGGACAATCGAAATACCAGTTCCAGGATTGAGTACATTTGCAATAAAAAATATGAAGAAAGGAAGAGCCCCTGGTGATGATGGTATTACATTAGATATCCTAAAAGAAGCTGGAGAATATGTAGAAGACATACTTGCAAAATTCTTTACCAAATGTCTTAACAGCGGTAACATACCAAACCAATGGGATTCTGCAACAGTAATTCTTTTGCATAAAAAAGGTGATAAAGAGGATTTGAAAAATTACCGACCAATTAGCTTGTTACCTGCTATTTATAAAATCTTCACAAAAGTTCTAATACATCGCCTGCAGAAAAAATTAGATGCAGCTCAACCAAGAGAACAAGCTGGATTTCGAAGTGGATTCAGTACAGTGGACCATATTCAAGTATTAAGAGAATTAATTGAAAGAACACATGAATATGAACTTCCATTGTGTGTTGCATTTATTGACTATGAGAAGGCCTTTGACTCTATAAAAACATCAGCAGTCATCAACTCTTTAAGATCAACAGACATTGAGGATGTGTACATTGACATGGTGAAACGTGTGTATAAAAATGCAAGTGCAAAATTTCGGTTACATAAAGATACCAAAACTATCAAACTTGGCAAAGGGGTGAGGCAGGGAGATACCATTTCTCCAAAACTTTTTACTTCTGCTTTACAGATGATTTTTCAGCTGATAAATTGGAATAACAAGGGAATAAAAATAAATGGTGAATATTTAAATCATCTGCGGTTTGCTGATGACATTGTTATTTTTTCAACGGACCCATTGGAACTCCAAGACATGGTACAAGAGCTCTCAACTAGAAGTGAAGAAGTTGGACTCAAGATGAACCTACAAAAAACTAAGATCATGTTCAATAATTTTGTAGAGGAAACAAAAATACAAGTTGACAACACTGAGCTAGAAATTGCTGATTCATATATTTACCTTGGCCAGCTGATTTCAATGGATGGCAACATTATGAAAGAACTCAACAGACGTATTAAACTTGGCTGGAGTGCATTTGGAAGAAACAGTTTTATCCTGAAGGGGAAATTGCCTTTGTGTCTAAAAAGAAAGGTCTTCAACCAGTGTGTATTGCCAGTCCTCTCTTATGGATCAGAGACATGGAGTCTAACAGTTGGAGCAATACGAAAGTTACAGACAACGCAAAGGAGCATGGAGAGGTGCATGCTTGGAATAACTAGGAGAGATCGAAAAAGAAACACTTGGGTGAGAGAGCAAACTAGAGTAGAGGACATCATTGTTAAAGTAAAAGGGCTGAAATGGCGATGGGCTGGGCATATTGCAAGAAGAACTGATCAACGATGGACAACAGAAATTCTGAACTGGATTCCAAGAGACCACCGAAGACCTAGAAAACGTCCTCAAACTAGATGGGTGGATGAAATAAGAAAACAGGTTGGGGTGACGTGGAAGCGAATTGCTCAGGATAGACTTGTGTGGAAAGCATTTGGAGAGACCTTCATCCAGAAGTGAATAGTAAAATGTTGAATATGATGATTATACACACACACACATATATATATATATATATATAAAATTACAGTGCTTGTAATGAGCTCTGAGAATCGGTACAGATGATACAATGAGTTAAGCTATGAGTTGAAATATACGCAAGTGCCATGGAAATGGCATAAAGTTCTGCTATGAAAATGGAACCAAAAAGTTTGAGAGGAATTAGGGAGGCTACAAGTGCCGCATTTCCCAATAGGCTATACTAGGCTATAGACTAGGGCAGCAAAATTGGAGGAGCGATATCAAATTATAAAACTTTTTGCCAATATATTTTCTAAAATGAAGATAAATATTTATTTGGTAGGAGCGGAATTTCATCGTTTCGCCAAGTGCGGAAAAATTATGGGCCGGCCCTGGACGTAGTGATATTTTCCGCCATCCAAAAGCCCTATCAATACAAAAGTTTTTGGCGTATATTGAATGTAAAAATTTTTAAGTTTCTACTGCTGATTGGAGGGCGGACGGGTAGGAAGGGACAGCGAAAAAAAAAAGTAGGCTAGGTGCGGCAAAATGGTAAATCCGCCCATGAAGGCTTCGTGATGGATAACTTTTTTCTTCTTTTGGCAATTACTTGCCAAATAATAGCAATGGCGGATTCTGTACAAACTTGATAAACAAAGGGTTACTACATTGCTACACTTGCCTTATTTTGATTAATCAACTGTTC
>QLNU02013614.1:141906-154384 GCA_006491805.2 Dysdera silvatica | reverse complement strand
GTTCGTAATTCTCTAGTCCGCAACTCTCTAATCTGCAACTCTCTAATTCGCAAATCTCTAATTCTCAAGTAACTTGGTAGGTTTCAATGTTAACAATAGCTATCATTATTGCATTTACAGAAGACCTTTACCTTACTCTTTTTACTGCAGACAGACAGACAGACCAAAAGCGGGTTCAATGTCTATTGAAACCCACTAAAAAAGACAACAAAATTGAAGTTGATCATGGTTTGTAGAAATTACTTCGAAAATACAATCGAATCATGTAATAACCAACTTGGTTGTAACGAGGTTATACAAAATATGCGTTTATAATTACATCCAAAATATACAGGACGGAAATACTTTAATGCGAAAGAAAACTGTTATAACGAGCATCGGTCCAGCAAAATCTCCCCTTAATTTCCGCGGGTCCTGTTTAAAAAACGTTTTCTCTCTTTTCTACAAAGATTCTGTCTTAGAGGGTACAGATAATAAGAAATGTTTTAAGTAATGGCGCGAAACTATGTAAAATCCTAATGATACATGGTATACGTATAGAGCAACCCAAGGTAAAAGACGGTAACTTTCACGTTTGAATTAGCTCTATTTATATCAGATAAAGGACGCGAGGAATTATTTTGGTCTGCTTATTATCATAATATATTGCTGTAGCGCGTATCTTAGAAGTTTTGCTTTATTACGAACTTGTAAGGAAATATTGAACTTTATGTAAAACGTTGTAAAGTGCTTTCTTTCACCCTGTGCCCGGGGAAAGATGGGGTAGTCGCTTAAACAAAATTATTTCATACTGATGATTACTATTTTATTTCTTATTTCTGATTACAGTTATTTTATTTCTTATTTCTGATCACAGTTACTTTATTTATGATTACAATTATTTCATTTATGATTACAATTAGTTTATTTATGATTATTTTATTTCTGATTACAATTATTTTATTTATGATTACAATTATTTTATTTATGATTACAATTATTTTATTTACGATTTCAATTATTCTATTCACGATTACAATTAATTTAATTGCAATTAAAAGTCCTGTGAAGGTGTTTAGTCAAGTGTAGCTGGAACAGTCGGGTTGTGCGGTATTATCGTCTGGATTTCCAGTTGAGACTTTAATAATAGATGATGGAACATATTTTTACTCCATCTTACCTCATGAGCTGCTGAAAATATAACGGCAGCCTTCTAACTAAATGTATGACAGCATGTATTTACCCATCATCCTCCTTTCTAATTACTAAGATGTAGTATATCTCACCTAATGGTTATTATGGTTTGGATCAGATCGCACCCGTTTTTCCACAACAATGGAAATAATTGGAACTGAAAATTATAACAGAACGCTGCAAAAGTGCATAAATAGTCATCAAATTAATGAAAGATTTTAGTCTTATCACAAGATTTTTTTTTTTTTTGCTTCACCCTCCTCTCTCCGTTATCATTCTCATAAACAAGACCTTTAAAACACGTGAAGGTATAGCGCAAACAGCGCTGTGTACGCCGGTCCTTGGCTTGGTTTGGTTAATAATGATTCCAAATGGAGGAGCGAACTAACTATAAAGGCATGTTTTAGATTTTTGGCTTTTGCATTTAACGACATATAAAAATATTTTTTTGATTGACAGGAATTAACGTTTATGTTCTTCTTAGAGGTTTTGTGATTGGTAAGTGCACAGGTTAGAGTTGCTTGACGGATGAAAGTATCTGAAGGCGAATCAGAAAGTCTTTGCTCCTATTTTTTATTAGCCAAAATAAGGTAAATACAGGTAATTACAAATATACGTACTATTCTACGTACCTTACACTATTTTTCCACATAGTCCCCACACCGGTTCAGACATTTGTCCCATCGCAGCACTAAATTTGAGATGCCCCTGTGGTAGAATTCGTCCGGCTGACTGTGGAACCACCGTCGGACTGCTGTCTTGGCTTCATCGTTGCACGTGAATCGCTGTCCTGCCAGGAACTTCTTCAGCGGACCGAAAACGTGGAAATCACTAGGGGCGAGGTCCGGACTGTATGCAATCAGAACCGCCGACAAGCTCCGGTCATTTCACTGGGAGAGTCTGGACCACCCACCATACAGTCCGGACCTCGCCCCTAGTGATTTCCACGTTTTCGGTCCGCTGAAGAAGTTCCTGGCAGGACAGCGATTCACGTGCAACGATGAAGCCAAGACAGCAGTCCGACTGTTCCATAGTCAGCCGGACGAATTCTACCACAGGGGCATCTCAAATTTAGTGCTGCGATGGGACAAATGTCTGAACCGGTGTGGGGACTATGTGGAAAAATAGTGTAAGGTACGTAAGTATTTGTAATTACCTGTATGTACCTTATTTTGGTTAATAAAAAATAGGGGCAAAGACTTTCTGATTCGCCCTCGTATAAAAACCTTTGAATCAAATAATGAAATTTGTGTCGCTGAGTGTAATAGAAAGTTACACCTGATGTTTAGGTTAACGTTACTAATAATAGTTGTGGTTATGATAAGTTTTTCTTCAATATGGTGGAAATCAACGGTTTTTAATATTGGTTATTTCGTCCATTAATGAATTTTGATTAACAAATCAATTAACATAAATCATTATAATTTGTTTGAAAAGTTTTCGAGCTTTTATAAATTTATGATTAATATGATGTTCGTACGCCGTGAGTGTTTAACATACCATATATATATATATATATATATAGGATCCTTCTAGTTGAGAGCCCAATAAACATATCAGCGAATATCTGGATACCCTCAAACAAAAACTGGGTGTATACGCCAGAAGACTCCGAAGATACAAAGACTATACCAACAAAAAACAACAGAACATGCAATTCCAAGCAAACCAGAAGGCCTTCTACAGGAAGCTTCGAGAGACCCCAGCGAACAAAGACAAGTACGAAGCCCCAAAGCCAGCAGAAATAGAGACCTTCTGGAAGACACTATGGTCCAATGAAGTACAGCACAAAAGCGCCCCCTGGATTCAGCAAGAAATGGAGGCTACGAGAGGAATAGAGGAGATGGAGTACACGGGCATCACGATAGAGGAACTCCAGCAGGTAATCCAACGTACGCACAACTGGAAAGCACCCGGTATTGACGGCATACACAACTTCTGGTACAAGAAATTTACCAGCGCCCATGGCCCATTAGCCAAGGAACTTACGGCGATAATTGAAGACCCCAGCAAAATGCCTGAATTCCTCTGCAAGGGAATAACTTACCTCCTACCGAAGGACCAGGATACCAGTAACCCAGCGAAATACCGACCCATTACGTGCCTTAACACCCTGTACAAGATACTCACGGGGTGCATCTCTGAAAAAATAAGCCGGCACAGCGAAAGCAACAACTTAATGACGGAAGAACAAAAGGGATGCCAGAAAGGGACTCTGGGATGTAAAGAGCAGCTTACCATCGACTCAGTTATCCTGGAACAAGCAAGAAAACAAAAGCGAAAACTCAACACCGCATACATAGACTACAAGAAGGCTTTCGACTCTGTTCCGCACTCGTGGCTCCTTGAAATACTCAGCATATACAAAGTGCATCCCTCAATCATCCGATTCCTACAGAGCAGCATGAAACAATGGAGAACCCGGTTACAGCTAAACACGCCAGACAGTAAAATAGAAACGGCCGAGATCCCCATCCGCCGCGGAATCTTTCAAGGAGACGCACTAAGCCCCCAGTGGTTCTGCTTGGCGTTAAACCCCTTGTCAAGGATGCTGAACACAAGTAAATACGGATACATGCTGAAGAAAGACAAGAGAAACCTACATAAAGTCTCCCACCTCATGTACGTAGATGACATCAAGCTATACGCGCCAACAATCACCCAACTCCGACAACTCATCAGTATAACAGAGACATTCTCCAAGGACATAGGAATGGAATTCGGCCTCGATAAGTGCAAAATACAGAAGAATAGCAAAGAAGATTTACCAGGCATCGAACTCGAAGACGGGAGACTACTGAAGACCTTGGACGAGGGCGAAACCTACAAATACCTAGGGATAATGCAAAAACGGCAGCAGGAGCACAAGAAAGTCAAAGTCCAGCTCACGCAAGCATTCCAAGAAAGACTTAGAAGCATTGTGAAGACGAAACTGAGCGGGAAGAACACCACGCAAGCAATTAACGCATATGCGGTACCAGTGCTCACCTACTCCTTCGGGATCATCAAATGGTCCAACACTGAACTAGAACAACTCCAGCGGAAAATGAGAACCATCCAGAGAAGAGCCGGACAACTACACCCTGCAACGGCAATTGAACGGCAAACACTACCCCGGGAAGAAGGAGGACGCGGACAAGCGGACCTCAAAGACTTACATGACAAGCAGATCCAGAGCATGAGGCAATACTTCCAGTTGAAGAGTCCCCGATCGCCACTCATCCAAGCCATAATACAAGCAGATGCAAATTACACGCCACTAAACCTGTGTAGTACCGAAGAGCGTGTCCTGGAAACAGCCAACGAACAGAAACTGAGAACTTGGGCCGGAAAACCATTACATGGCAGGCACTACAATGACCTGCAACAACCACACGTTGACAAAAAGGCATCAAATTCTTGGCTGGCCAAAGGCACTCTCCAGCCAGAGACAGAAGGATTCATGCTAGCCATCCAAGACCAAGTGATCGCAACAAGGAACAATCAGAAATTCATCCAGAGAAAAGACATAGAAAGCGACAAATGCAGACACTGTCATGCGGCATCGGAGACAATCAACGCAAGTAGCGAAAATAGTCCACCAGAAATTGGCAGCGAATGCTGGCTTTCTGACAGAAAAATGCCCGTACTACAAATATGAGCCAGAGACCGTGCATGAGAACGAAACACACAAGCTTTACTGGGATAGAGCAATCATAACAGACAAGACAGTCCCACATAACCGTCCTGACATAACCCTCGTCGATAAATCGAATAAGACCACGTACTTAATCGACATAGCAGTACCCAACACCAATAACATACAGACAACCTACACAACGAAAATCACCAAGTACCAAGATCTCAGACATGAAGTACGAGATATATGGGGTATGGAAAAGATCCTCATCATCCCGTTAGTCATCTCAGCAACAGGGATAGTACCAAAAACGCTTGCGACGAATTTGGAGATACTCAACATTGACCCAACACCTGCTGATCGTGTTTAAAAAACGTGTTCTCTCTTTTCTACAAAGATTCTGTCTTAGAGGGTACAGATAATAAGAAATGTTTTAAGTAATGGCGCGAAACTATGTAAAATCCTAATGATATATGGTATACGTATAGAGCAACCCAAGGTAAAAGACGATAACTTTCACGTTTGGATTAGCTCTATTTATATCAGATAAAGGACGCGCGAGGAATTACTTTGGTCTGCTTATTATCATAATATATTACTGTAGTGCGTATCTTAGAAGTTTTGCTTTATTACGAACTTGTAAGGAAATATTGAACTTTATGTAAAACGTTGTAAAGTGCTTTCTTTCACCCTGTGCCCGGGGAAAGATGGGGTAGTCGCTTAAACAAAATTATTTCATACTGATGATTACTATTTTATTTCTTATTTCTGATTACAGTTATTTTATTTCTTATTTCTGATCACAGTTACTTTATTTATGATTACAATTATTTCATTTATGATTACTACTATTTTATTTATGATTACAATTAGTTTAGGGCTGCAAGGGTTGCTGGTATCTAACTGGAAGGAGACCCAGACGTTGGACGTATGTGATGATGTGTGGAACCGGCCAGGCCAGTAACCTAGTGTCCTACCCCGCCTTCAAGTGGTGCAGGCTGAGCTTTCTATTTATGTGGCAAATTAATATTTGCTACACGGATAGAAAGGCGGAAGGGGAGGGCTAATTCACCAACCCGTTTAGCCAGCGTGGTGAAATTATGGCTAATTCCTCCATTATGTTGACACACCAGAAACCATGGCCCCTAGTCTCCAGGTGCTGGAGTGCTCCTGATCAAGGCAGCGGTCAGTGTGGCATGAAAGAAGGGGTGCTAAGAATCACTGGAATGGCCCAGGCTGCCGTTTGTTATTGACCTTGGCTACGTTTAATGGACGATCCCTTGCTTCTGAAGCAAAACTTCAGGAATTGGAAGAGGAACTAGACAAGATCAAATGGGACATTGTAGGACTCAGTGAAATTAGAAGAAAAGGTGAAGAGTTGGTGGAACTGAAAAGCGGACATTTGTTTTATTATAGAGGAACGGAAACTGGAAGAACAAGTGGTGTTGGCTTCTTAATCAACAAAAGAATTAAAGATTGTCTTCTGGAAGTAGAAAGTACATCAGATAGAGCAGCGAGGCTTGTTGTTCAAATAACCCAGCTATACCAACTTCAAATAGTACATGTATATGCACCAACATCAAACCATACCGACGAAGAGGTTGAAGAATAAATTTTATGAAGAAATCAAACAGTTACACACAAAAGGGAAACAACATATCAAGCTCATCATGGGGGATTTCAATGCAAGAATTGGACAACAGGAACAAGGAGAGACATCGGTTGGTAAATATAGATACGGGGAAAGGAATGAACGTGGCGATCAACTCATAGAATTTGCCGAAGCTGAAAATCTTAGCATCATGAATTCATTTTTTAAGAAGAAACTACAAAGAAAATGGACATGGAAACACCCCAATGGAGGAACCAGCGAAATTGACTATATACTGGCAAACAAGAAATCAATTATTGAAGATTGCAGCGTACTGAACAGATTTAATACTGGAAGTGATCATCGAATGGTGAGATGTAAAATGCACTTAAATACTAAACTAGAAAGGCAGAAGCTCATTAGGAAACAAGTATGTAAGAGGGTGGATATAATGAAACCAAAATAAAAATCCGGAGGCATTCAAGTTGGAATTAAAAAATCGCTTTTCTGCACTTGAAGGACTTATTGAAGAAATGGACATCCCAGAAACAAATGAAAACATGGTTAAGACAATGATTGAAACTGCTGGAGAAATTGGTGGCGTAATGTGTAAAAACTACAATAACAAATTATCTGAGAAGACGAAACAACTCATGAAAAGGCGAAGACATATGAAGGTGGACAATCAAAATAACAGTTGCAGGATCGAGTATGTAGAACTTTGCTTAAATACTAAACTAGAAAGGCAGAAGCTCATTAGGAAACAAGTATGTAAGAGGGTGGATTTAAAGAAATTAAAAGAAAATACCGAGGCATTCAAGTTGGAATTAAAAAATCGCTTTTCTGCACTGGAAGGACTTATTGAAGAAGTTGACATCTCAGAAGCAAATGAAAACATTGTTAAGACAATAATTGAAACTGCTGGGGAAATTGGTGGTGTAATATGTAAAAAGCAGAATAGCAAATTATCTGAGAAGACGAAACAACTCATGAAAAGGCGAAGACTTATGAAGGTGGACAATCAAAATACCAGTCGCAAGATCGAGTATGTAGAACTTTGCAAAACTTTGCGCAAAAACATGAAAGAAGATATAAGAAAATTCAATTGTGAGTTAGTAAGGAAGGCCATTGAAAGCAACAAGAGCCTTAGGGTTGTTAAAGGGAGTTTGTCTATTGGGAAGAAACACATCATTGCATTAAAAGGAGAGGATGGCACTGTAACAAGAAATAGGGAAGAAATACTTAGAAGAGTTGAAGAATTCTACAGAAAGCTATATGAAGGAAACAGTGGATTAAACGAAGACTCTGAGATAGTCGAAGGAACAGCTCCTAAAATCTTAAAAGAAGAAGTAGCATTTGCAATAAAAAGTATGAAGAAAGGAAGATCCCCTGGCGATGATGGCATTACATTAGATATCTTAAAAGAAGCTGGAGAACATGTAGAAGACATACTCGCAAAATTCTTTACCAAATGCCTCAACAGTGGTAACATACCAAACCAATGGGATTCTGCAACAGTAATTCTTTTGCATAAAAAAGGTGATAAAGAGGATTTAAAAAATTACCGACCAATTAGCTTGTTACCTGCTATTTATAAAATCTTCACAAAAGTGCTAACACATCGCCTGCAGAAAAAATTAGATGCAGCTCAACCAAGAGAACAAGCTGGATTTCGAAGTGGATTCAGTACAGTGGACCATATTCAAGTATTAAGAGAATTAATTGAAAGAACACATGAATATGAACTTCCATTGTGTGTGGCATTTATTGACTATGAGAAGGCCTTTGACTCTATTAAAACATCAGCAGTCATCAACTCTTTAAGATCAGCAGACATCGAGGATGTGTACATTGACATGGTGAAATGTGTGTATAAAAATGCAAGTGCAAAATTTCGGTTACATAAAGATACCGAAGCTATCAAAATTGGTAAAGGTGTGAGGCAGGGAGATACCATTTCTCCAAAACTTTTTACTTCAGCTTTACAGATGATTTTTCAGCAGATAAATTGGAATGACAAGGGAATAAAAATAAATGGTGAATATTTAAATCATTTGCGGTTTGCTGATGACATTGTTATTTTTTCAACGAACCCATCAGAACTCCAAGACATGGTACAGGAGCTCTCAACTAGAAGTAAAGAAGTTGGACTCAAGATGAACCTACAAAAAACTAAGATCATGTTCAATAATTTCGTAGAGGAAACAAAAATACAAGTTGACAACATTGAGCTAGAAATTGCTGATTCATATATTTACCTTGGCCAGCTGATTTCAATGGATGGCAACATTATGAAAGAACTCAACAGACGTATTAAACTTGGCTGGAGTGCATTTGGAAGAAACAGTTTTATCCTGAAGGGGAAATTGCCTTTGTGTCTAAAAAGAAAGGTCTTCAACCAGTGTGTATTGCCAGTCCTCTCTTATGGATCAGAGACATGGAGTCTAACAGTTGGAGCAATACGAAAGTTACAGACAACGCAAAGGAGCATGGAGAGGTGCATGCTTGGAATAACTAGGAGAGATCGAAAAAGAAACACTTGGGTGAGAGAGCAAACTAGAGTAGAGGACATCATTGTTAAAGTAAAAGGGCTGAAATGGCGATGGGCTGGGCATATTGCAAGAAGAACTGATCAACGATGGACAACAGAAATTCTGAACTGGATTCCAAGAGACCACCGAAGACCTAGAAAACGTCCTCAAACTAGATGGGTGGATGAAATAAGAAAACAGGTTGGGGTGACGTGGAAGCGAATTGCTCAGGATAGACTTGTGTGGAAAGCATTTGGAGAGACCTTCATCCAGCAGTGGATAGATAATGGTTGAATATGATGATGATGATATATATATAATGGTTGTTTTTTTTTTGGTAATAAGAAAGAGTAGTTTTCCAAATTTGAACGTTTACAGATTATTTCTGACTTAGTATTTCTATTTATAATCCATGATGATTGTGCCACCGATTACAACAGATAATCGAGAGTGAGAGAGAGAGTTTACTGTACTTTATAATTATATTTATCAAATTTTGCATACCTACCTACTTCTATTTTATGTGATTAAAATATTCCTGGGCTGTACAAATTAATTAAAGACTTTGAGAGGTAGGCAGCACTGCTAGGGATCACTAATCGCATTCTTAGTGAGTCTCTGTGTATCTGAATTCTTGTCTCATACACTTTCATAACCACACGTTAGAGCTGTTCAGAGATTCACAAGACAGCTAACAAAATCAAAGTGTGTGCATATGGAGTTTAGGAACTCAGTAACAGAAACACTTGAAATGCCTAATCCTGTTTGGTATGTTCTTATCATCCCAAAACCACACTGTTCTCAAAACAACATGATCAATACAGCATTAAAATATAAAAGCAAGTTTCAATTGTACTACAGTTCTGATTAATTATCTCTGTAGGGATAGCATGGTAAGCTACATACCTGATCCCAACAATGTCCTAGATTTGTTCATTTTTTGGGCAGAAAATACTACTAGGGTCATGTTATACCAGAATGTGGATGCAGAAAGCACTGTATTCTGAGTGCCAACCGACAATTGCCAAAGGGGAAAACCCCATACTTTTCAGCTGGAGGGTAGTGGAGGTGGTGATGTCAGTACCTAGATGGTCTTGAAGAGAAATTTACAATTTAGTGGTAAAAGGGGCCTCCAAATACATATTTGGAGAGCCTCTTTTGGCCACTGCATTTTGGACCTTCAGGCGCTGCATATAACTATGATTTATAAAACTCACCAGACAATTTTAATACCACTTCCAGACAGTTTAAACTTTATGCATGTATGCATCAGAACTATACAGTTTTGATGGGAATTCCAACCTCTTTGACCTACGGATTAAACCTTGGATTATGGATATGTCGATTGGTTGAATTTTTAAGATGCAAGGACAGCAAAGATCATTCTGTGCCAAACAGGGTGAAGCTACGGTTTTTGTGGATCTAATGAAAAATATCAGCAAGTGCTGAATACCTTATGGTAACCATTCACGTCACCTCTATGCAATCACGGCGCAGTGCCGGATTCAATAAAGGTTTAGTAACAGTTCTCATGAATGATTTTCTGAATTCTTTTGTCATTTTCTGGATTTGTTCTCATGCTTGGCCATTCTGTCACCTTGCCACTTACAATAAGTGATATTTTACCACCCTTGAAATACAAGTGCCATTTAGAATATAGGACACAACCTAAAGTTAATTAACAAAAGTCTAATGAAACATTCTAAGTTTCTCAGTTGTTAATTTGCCTAGATTTACATAAAACACAATGCATACATACACAGTGTGTGACTTTATCAGAAATCACAGATGATCACAAAAGAATTTGTGATACAGTTTCAGATGCATGCTGAATGATGCCACACTGACTTATCAGTTGTATGGGCAATTTCTAGAGGTATGGCTACTTATCCCTTTTTCTCTAAGTTACCAATAAATTGCCAGGCACCTGAAACCTTTTGATCACATGTATTTATTATTATTATTTTGTTTTTTATAAATGCAAATTTTTTACTTTTTTGAATGTATATATCAACCCATAAAATGACAAATAATCTATGAAAAATCTATGTTGATCATGACTTAAAAAAATAAATACATTTTCTAATTAACATTTGCAATCATATAAGTTAACAGGTGGGTACAAAATTGGGTAATAATGCACAGTTTGCAACCCTGATGACTGGCCAACAAGGCATCTGTTATTTTGAAAATCCACATTTTTCTTGTTTGAAACCCTACTTTTTTTTTTCCACAATACTTTTCTTGTATCAATGCCTGCCTTTTGGCATTGAACCTCAGTAAAGTACCCTCCTGAATCTAATTCTTGGAAAAGTATCGGATAAAAAAATTGATGGAATGGTATTAATTAAAATAACTTCATAGTTACAGAGAGTGCTGGACACACCAAAACATAGAGAAAAGTAAATGTGGTATAGAAACAAGGGAAAAACTCAGAGTTGCAATATAGCCTAAAATTGTGAGGTCGAACGAAGAACTGAAAAAATGAGCTACAGGGAATTTGATTTATAAAATTTAGTGTGGAAGTAAAAAAATTTCATGTGAACTTGAATTATAAAATTAAGTATGAAGAAAAAACTTTAATGTGGAATTTTTTCTAATTGTTTGTTTTTTATTTATAGAAATAAAATACAGGGTACCAGGGAGGAAATTTACATACAAAAGGTTAAACACTGGTAAAATAGCAATGAAAAAGATCACCCAAGCTTTCGGACGTGTCAGCAGCAGTCCATCAGGAGTAATGATGATGTTATGTTTCTGTCCCTTTTTATACTTGAAATTTTTGGAAAAACCCTTCACCAGAGCAGTCCCACAGAATGGTAAACCCCAGTGTGAACCAATCGGAGGCCTTCAATAGTGAGTGTGAGTGATTTGTGCAAGAAGTGTAATGGGAAAGGTGGCCGCCGAATGGGGCAGCGCTGTATTCCCAGACAGGCTTTTGTCACATAAAATGACGACCAGTGGACCGAGAAGGGACACTGGGGGGGAGGGGGCATTGCAGGGGATTGTCGATCGAAACAGGCGTACAGAGACGCACAGCTCACATGATTGTCGTCATTCAACGTCGACCGGAGACCACCCACGATCAGTCCGCCCCGAAGAGCGGCCGAAATAGATGGATGGCGCGGAAGAACACCCCGGGCCGGCCGGTATTCCTACAGGAGACCACCGGACACCGTTGAGTGGGTGTGGTGCCGCGAGCGGCAGCGAACAGGCGAAAATCATTCCCCGCAACCAGGGCGCACGAGACCAGCATAGTCCGGACAGGCATCACATGCCAAAGTATCATCCACTGTTTGCGAAAGCTGGCCCCCAAGCGATCGCAGCGGACGAAGACAATGACGAACGCCCGTCATGGACAGAAGGCCAAGCACGGCCCTAGCGACGAAGTCCGAATTACGAGGGAGGGCGGAGTCCGGTCCCAGAATAGCAGAAGCAGGCATCCATCCAACTCCGCCCGGCGGCCAAAGTGAATATCCCAAGCACTCCGTCTTAAGCGAGCTGGAACCAACACCCGCCAGCCCGGACAGACATCCGCACACCACCAGAGCTGAGACCGAACTC
>QLNU02013614.1:117162-141806 GCA_006491805.2 Dysdera silvatica | reverse complement strand
TGCTGCTGATAATAGCGACTTTCCGCTAGATTTAGGGTGTTCTAAGTTGTTTGGGCAAAGTATAGTCTACCTTGCAAATTTTATTAATA
Source organism: Dysdera silvatica (assembly GCA_006491805.2). Taxonomy (NCBI): domain Eukaryota; kingdom Metazoa; phylum Arthropoda; class Arachnida; order Araneae; family Dysderidae; genus Dysdera; species Dysdera silvatica. The sequence goes on along the minus strand of QLNU02013614.1, from coordinate 141,717 downwards.
TCAAAATGCAACTTTTCTGATCAATAAATGTTAAATGGAAGTAAATTATCAAACAAAAGTGGGAAAGTTGCAAATCAACTAATTTTTTTTTGCAAAATCTAAAAATGTAGCGGTTTATGTTCGGGGTTTAGAGGTTTTTAATATTCTGAATATCTAAGTTGGTAACGCCATAATTCGTAATTCGACAAACTATTGACTTGTTCGTGATGCCCACCGCCATCGATATATATATTTTAACTGGACAGACAATTGTGAATAGAATGGTTTGTGCAAAAAAAAAAAAGGAAGAATTTCGAATTTTCCTAAATGAAAATAATCCCGACGCAGTTTTTCTTCAGGATACCAAAATTGATAGCAATTTTAACTTACGCTTCCCAAATTACACATGCCGTAGATTGGATAGGTCCAATGACAACAAAAATCGTACCTCTGGTGGTCTTGCGCCAATAATTAAAAGCACTATTCTACACACCTTCACCCCGATAGCTGGACTAAACATTATCGAGGTCCTTGCAGTTACTGTCAAAAATAATCTCTATGGCAAAATTAAATTAATATCAATATACAAACATCCCCATAAAAAAAAATCCCGGTCAGTGACTTCGACGAATTTTTCAAATGCTCTGAAACAGTCATTGCAGGAGGCGACTGGAAAGCTCGTCACTCTTCATGGAACTATGGAGCCTCTAATTATTCCTGCCCCACGGGGAAGACCATATTTAATTATGCTAAAACTAATAACACAAATAGAAATGTCCAAATCTCCTACGCATTATCTTGGAAAACGCGCAGCTACATCAATTGATTTCATAATAATTTCGAAATTCTATGGCAAAATAATAGCTGAACCAATCGAAAATGTCCCAGCAGTGGACTATGTACCCATTGGCTACTAGCTCAATTTAATCTGCCATAGAAACGTCCCCAAAACTGTCAAACCCACTAATAGGGAATTTTACACGTACGAGGTTTTAAAATTACTTTTCCTCACACCTCCCATTGCAAAATCCACCGAGGAGCTTGACAAACAAGTTAATCTAACAGACACCTTGCAAAAAGCCCTTCAAAATGCCACTACTGTAACTCCCCCCAATTTTTTTTTCCAAATCCCATCTGAAATAATCAAACTAATAAAAAATAAATGGAATCATAGGCGCATTTTCCAAAAATACAGAACTCCCGCGGCAAAATCTTTAATTGCGAACTTAAAAATAAAGTCAATAAGCTGAACAAGGAGCATAAAAACAAAAAATAGGAAAGTATGATTAAAAATGCTAAAACTAGAGACAACGTTCTATGGTAGCTAAAGAGAAATCTTGAAAATAAAACTAAGCAAACAGCTCCGTTAAACAACGGCACGGGATTGGTTTTATTGTGAAAATGTCAAATCTGAGCTCATCGCAGACGTCTTGCAAAGCAATTCGCCAATAATCTCATTCTAAAATAAAACTTCTTTAACCAAATAAATAAAGAAATAAACGACTATCTAAAAACACCCACTATTGAAAATATTACCGAAATCAGCATTTTTAATCTCCGTAAAATTATCAGCAATCTCAAAAATCGCAAAGCCCCTGACTTTGACAACATAAATAATAAAGCTATAAAAATTTTGCCTGATAATGCCCTATATTGGCTGAATATTATTTTTAATGCTGCTTTCTAAATATGTTCCAACGAATTGGAAAAAAGCCATCATAATCTTCGAGTATTGAACTGACGGGAGGGAGCACGGCGCCGTGGTTAGAGCAGGGGAGGGAGCGGTTTCTGCGGTTTACCATTACCAAGATGGCTGTCAACCTGTTCCTTTGCTTTTACCCCACCTTCTCTTCCCCACTTGATTCCCGCGTTCTCCGGACGACGGCGACCAGCTTGTTTTTACTGAATTGACTACTTTTTAAAGTAACAAAAAGTATTAACTCACACACACAAAAAAAAAGGTGTAATGATATTTAACAATGTACAGTCAAATCCCGCTTTAACGAACCCGGCTTGTAACGAATTTTTTAATCCCGTCCAATTTCCTCTACCTATAACGCTATTTTATACGGATATAGCGAACCTCCAGACGTATTAAAATAAAATACAATGAACTTTATCAATGTCTGCGACTGAAAAAAAAAAACCATTTTTGGGAAGGGGGCATAGGCAGAAAGTTCATAAGGGGGTTATAGACTCAATGGTGGGGGTTACAGAGCTACAACTCACATATTCCTATGTTAAATATACAAAATTTCATTGCAATGGGGAGGGGATACAACTCTAAAACCCCTCTGGCGTCCCTGGATACGCCATGGGGGGAGGGGTATTTTGCTAGGTTATTATGGCAAAAATAAATCTTTACGTTATTGTACCTGTTCTTTTACCTATCAATTTTAATTTTCTGTACCAAAAATGATCATTCGTAATTGTAAATGTGCATTTTACAGGGAAGTACTGTATTTCGAGGGAAGGGCCTAAACCAATGCTTCCCAAACTGTGAGGCGTGGGCTGTTTTTGGTGTGGCGCGAAACGTTTTTGAAGTATGCATATTTTCATTTTTTAAAAATGGAAAACGGACTTTAAAAAAAATGTAGTTTCTGTAGAAGTCAAGCAAGCATCCAGGATTTTTTCTTTCGGTGGGGGCGGGTGGGAGGGGGAGGCCCATCTCCCGGATACGTTCCTTTTTAGAAGTAGGTAAGGCGCGAAATAATCGACGTCATGAAAAATGGGCCGCGGATTCAAAAGTTTGGGAACCGCTGGTTTACACCATGGCGTTTATGCTAAGTAATGTATAGTCATATATAATTATCGATCGCGTGGTGGGAAAAAAAAAAGTTTTCAAAACGTCACATAATAATAATTGTACTTAATACTTAATATTTTTTTAATTAGAATTATTATTCACGTCTCTTGGTAGGTGCAACAATGATAATCGTTTTTTTAAGATATTCTGAGAAATCATACTTTTTTTATCGGATCGGATATAGTGAACCAAATGTTCCGCCGTCCTTTGTGGTTCGCTATAACGGAGTACGACTGTACTGTAAAGAAAATAAAGTTTGCCAGATCCACTTAGTTTTTATAATTTTTTTAAAAATCGTTTTGAAGTTTTCAGTTTTCACATTTTTTATCATTGCAGAAGTTTGAGTATTTTGTCATTTAAGAACAAGAGAGAGGGACAAGGGGGGACGAAGCTCTTCCTTTCAGAAAAAAAAATCAAGGCTATGTTAGCAAAGTGAATATGAAATTGCAATTTTTTTTTAATTTCGAAGTGGAGGTTATAATCTCATCAACTCTCTCCAGTCCAAAACCAGTTATGATGGATGCTGATGTCTTGTATGGACTGTTAAAGGCATTTAAAAGTCAATGAAATGGTGTAAAGGAGCAAAGTACGTGCTTCCATAAATTAACAGTCATCCATGAAGAAAACTATACTTTTTTTTTACTATTTCTACTTAAAAAATTAGCGGAGGAACGATACTACACCAGCGTGTTAACATGCGTTAAATTCGTTTGTTTTGTAATCACCAAGATGGAGGATGCCCCCCCCCCTCCGCTGCGCGGCTTTATTTTTTCCCTTCAATACTCCCTCCTGTCAGTTCAATATTCGAAGATCATGATGTACTACGAAAACCAGGCAAAGATCACTCCTCCCCCAGAGCTATAGACAAATCAGCCTGCTCTTGCAAAGATTTTGGAGAGACTGATCTTAGACTTACTTGAAAAGCATTTGAACGAACACGAGATCATCTCAGCTAATCAGTTTGGTTTCCGAAAGAAATATTTTACGACCCAGCAACTAATTAGACTGGTCGATTATGTTAAAAATAATATGAAAAACAAAAAGCATACTGCTATTACTTTTGTTGACGTGGAGAAGGCCTTTAATAAAATTTAACACAACTGCCTTCTCCACAAATACGAGCCATAAACACTCCAGATTATGTCACACATTTTATTGCATCCTACCTTCAAAACAAATCCTTCCAAGTCAAAGTAAATAACACCCTATCCACAAGCAGCCCACTAATATGCAGATGACACCGCTATAGGTGCCTCATCACACAGGTTTAACTGGGCCACAAGTAAACTACAAAACTATTTCGGTCATGTAAAAAAATGGGCAAGCAAGCTGGATATTAAAATAAACGCGTTGAAAACGCAAGCCATTGTGTTCAACAACAAATTAAAAGGCAGACCAAGGCAAAATGTAACTTCAAAAACTCTCAAATGGGGCGATATGCACATCAAATGGTACTCTTCAATTAAATACCTTAGTATCATTCTTGACGCGTACTTAAACTGGAAAAAGAGCATAGAAAATACAAAAAGAAAGCTAAAAGCACGATCAACTCTTTAAACATCCTTCTCTACCCTAATAGCAAATTTAGCATAAAAAACAAACTCTTGTTGTATAAAACCTGTGTTAGGCCCATAATGTCCTACGCCATTGGCGCATGGGGCACCGCTGAAGTCAAGGACATTAAAGTACTCTCAACGATTGAAACTAAACTTCTCCGTAAAATCACTAGGTCCCCATGGTTTGTTAGAAACATTCAAAATTATTCTGACAGTGGTATTGAACCCCTCATCTCCCACTTCAATAAATGCAGAAAAACACCTTCGAAAAAATAGACAGCCACTCAAACTTCGTGCTTATCTTCAACATCCTTCCCACGGTCAAATTTATAATGCTTCGGCCTTAACCTCCTTGGGTTATAAAATTGGCTTCTTAATTTTTCACGTTCTGTTGCATACTCACCGGTATTTGGCCAATTACATCCCTGCGTTCAAGCAAAAATGTCGTGGATGGGTCCAATCCCAATAAAAACTACGCGTATGCGCAGTCTGCAAATGCACCAAAATATTGTTATCCTACTGGCCAATCGAGGGCTTCCCCTTGAAAAATACCACATTTTTCTCTCCTTTCCTTCTACCAACTAATCCCCTTCCACTAACATCTCACACTTTTCTTTCTTTCTCTCTCTCTAAAAACAAACAAAAACAAAACCTTCTAATTATTAATACATTCCCGCATGTTAATCGGGAGATCCTGCTGGGCTCGTAAAAACAGCCAATAGCCGAAAAAAGGCACAAACTAAAACATCCAATCAAAATGCTCTTGCTGAGGTTAAACGTCCAATGATGTAGTACTCACTGAAGTCGCAAAAAGCAATGACTTGCAAACACCTGTGACCTGTTAATATTCTTACGCTAAGGAACAGGCCGGAAATCGACAAAAATAAACAAGTCGATCTGATACATGAAAAAAATAACTCAATCAGAGAGTCTAACTTATTTGTTAGACAATTACAAAAAAACACCCACAGTGAAAGAGAAACCATCTCTGGCCCAGCTGCAGCCAAAATTAAAATCTTGAAAATCTATATAGACACTGTTATGCAATTCATCGATCTCCATAACATCAATGACTGTGTTAATATCATCCAAAAATCGCTGATAAATATTAAAAGATAAAAGTGAATATCCCGTCAGAAACTAGGTAACAGATAGGATCAAAAAAACCGACAAAATCTCCAAAAAATTGAAAACACTGAACAACATGGCAATGGATAAAACAAAAATAATCGTCATTAATATTAACGGACTACTGCCCCAAATCCACGAATTCAGAGAATGTTTTAACATAACAAACCCAGATATTGTTCTAATGTCAGAAACCAAGCTAAATGAAAAGCAAAAGGTCAAAACACCAAACTACGCATGCTATAGAAGGGATAGATCCAATAACCCTATGCACCGGGGGGGTATCAATTTTTATCAAACACACCATCCTGCATTATCTTTCCCCCATACAAAACCCGCCTGAGATAGAAGCAATAGCAATTAATATTAAAAACTTTCAAAATAAAGAAATTAAAATCATTTCAACATATAAGCCATCCAAAATGAAACTAACCAATAAATCACTAGATGATATTTTTAAATATAATATCCCAGCAATCGCGGGAGGGGACTGGAACTCCAAGCACTCACATTGGCCCACAGGACGTGAAAACTTCAAAAGCTATACAAATGGTAAACTACTTCAAAACTATACACATAAAAACAATCTAAATATTTTTGCCCCCCTTACCGCCACCCACTATACACATGGCAAAAACTCTTTTATAATATATTTCATAATCTCTTCAAATTTCCACCATAACATAGACATAAAAAACATTCCGAAATCTCCTGGAGTCAGACCATGTTCCCATTGCCTACGAATTTAAACTTAAAACTAACACAATTAATGCAAACAACCTCCTTGCCACAAACTGGAGTCTATACTCTGACACAATAGCCAACTCGCTTCCCAACCCCACAAATATAGCGCAAACATACTCAGAATTAGATGAACAAGTCACAAACCTGCAAGAAATAATTATAAAGGAAATAGACTCTACATCTAAATCTACCCTTCCCAAAAATTACTATAGTCTTCCAAATGACATCAAAAATCCAATCCAAACTCAAATGGGCACAAATAAGGTATTACCAAAGAACTTCAAACCCCACCTACAAAAATGAATATAACAGGATTAAAAATAAATTAACGAGAAAAGTTAAACAATTTATCAATAAAAAATGGGAAAATACTCTCTCTCTCTGAAATTAACACACAGGACAATTCACTATGGAAAATAAAAAGAAATATCGTCCCAGTGGCCAATCAAATAGTCTCACTACATGGTAGCAGAGGATTGGTATACTCGAATGAGGATAAAGCTGAAGCCTTAGCTGATGCCCTCATTCCAAGTTCTGATCTTGGGGAGAACAGACGTATTTACGATTTCGTCCGTCTGAACGTAACCGAACCTGTGCGTTTATGCCTGAATTTGATTTGAAACAAGACCTAACTGTCATCATCGACTTTGGACAGGATACTTCACACTCTTCTGACGTATTTGAAGTTTACAAGCAGTATGGGTGCGCATACGAAACTTGTAATACCAGTTTCCTGATCAAATGATCCTCGATAAAATCAGTAAATATGGAGAAATAAGATCAAGAGTAATTAGTGAAAAATGGAACAACGGATTTATCCACTGCTACAACAGCTACCCGAAAGCTGAGAGTGAAAATCAAAGAGAAAATCCCAGAAACCATCCGCATTGGACCTTCTTATGTAAAGATCCACTACCATGGGATAAAAAAAGCGCTGTTGTTTTGGCAAGGATACGGACATCTCAAAACAGACTGTCCGAATCTGAAAGAACAAGACCTTGGAGAAGACAAAGAAGAGGAAGAAATGACCGAGAAATTCAAAGACCAGCTCACAGAGCCCACAACCGAACAAGGATAATCCCTGGAATCTCCTATTTCAATGAAGAGGTGTTGTTACCTACATGAATGAAAACCAAGAAATCGCCCTCGCAGAGACGTGCTGATCCAAATGCACCGAGCTTAGCAGATGTTTGAGCTGAGATGACGATACTTCCAATGGGAGAAGTTTACGACATAAATGAAGAGGAAGAAAGAGCCTATATTATTTACAGAAGACAAGACATGTGGATCAAACTCGAGAGTAGAATCCTCGATCTGTACGAGATCAAAGGGTCAAAATTTTACGAAAAAAAAAGGCGAAAATTTCGGAAACTACTGGGAAGATATGTACGTTGTTTAAGAATGGTGGAAAATTCAAAGAAAAATCTATCCTGACTTCATTAAGGACTGTCTCCCACAACTCGAATGGGATCATGAAAAAAATCGACTAGTCATCTGCATGATCGGCCACTTCACAAGTGACCGCTATGCCCCAACCGCCCTTGGCAACTGATACGAACCGCCTTTGAAACGTTCTTAAAAGAATACCGAATACTGGATTTTGAAAACTGGACTTGAAGCTTGGAATCCGGAACACCTGAAGAAAGACTAACGAAGAATGGAGAAACGGATTTGAACTTTGGAAAATGGAAGCCCTGAAAAAGATGACCAGAAAGATCTCATCAGTCGAACCCCGATTGACCAATCACAACGGTGTATCTCTCTAACAGAGAGCCAGCCACAGGCCGGAGTCGATGGATGTACAGACTGGACGACGACCAACCAAGACGCAGCTCTAGCTTAGCCTAATTTCCCACGACTTTCGAGGCATCCAACATGAAAACGTTTTATCCCCCATGTGGGGTAAAGATGATGTTTAGGTGGGGGAAGATATGGTAGGGTAAAGTTGGTAAAACTAGTTTTGTTTGAAACTAGGGAGGCCGAAGGAATAAAAAGTAAACAAAAAAATAATAAATAAAAAATAGGAAATAAATGGAAAAGAATATTAAAAGTAACTTAGGAGGGAACAATGAAGGAATACGTTTATTGGGAGTAAAAGGTAAAGTATTAAGTGTGAGTGACGAATCGGTTGAGACCGGTGATCGAGCCCAACAGTAGAACACACGTTTTCGGCCTGTCATTGTTAGTGTGGATGGAACACTGAGGCGAATTTCTGAAAAAAAATAAATAAATAAAATGGTACTATTACCAATTTCATAGGCTGGGTGCAAGTTTCTCAATCATTTTTCATAAATCTAAAGTCAAAAGCGTTATGACTGGATAATAAAAAATAATCTTGCCAAAAATCTTGCCAACAGCTTACTTGACTGCAGGGCAATCAAAAATTGAAGGTCACGTCTAGGTGGTTGCGAATATGGCATGTCTATTTACCACATGTCAAGTTAAAGTTTTAGTAACTAAATATCTGATTCCATATTAATTGCGAGTGCAATAAACAACGAGCACAATAATTAGAACACCTTTTGATATCACAAACTATTAAAATTATCAGAAACTGTTGTACTATTGAAAAGTCAAAACCAGAATACTGTGTTGCAATAATGAATACAGTGATAAATAATGCTGACTGTTTTATTGCGGAAGTCATACACGGTGCTGTCATTGAGATTCCTCACCATTATGATCATGTTATGAAATTAATATTGCTAGTACTTCTTTCTCTAAAACTTTTTCTTGTTTAATGCTGAGGAATGTAATTGAAAATCATGTCCAGGTCGTTATCGATATTATGATTTTGTAACTTTCCTGCAGTCATAATAACACTCATAAGAGCAACAAAAATAACTCAATGGCACACAGATAGATAGGAACCAAGAACTGTTCCTCTATTCCTGAATGATGCTGAGGGCACTGAAGTTCGCGTCTAGATGGTTACCATTGTGATAAATAGACTTGCTATAATTATTAAGAAGTGGAAATATATATTTATACACATAGGACATAATAATAAAAAAATTAGTTCTTTCTATTCTTGTGTTTTGTTTCTATTCTTGTACCTTGTGCCCAAGCTGTAAAGTATTCTGATTTCATTGTGAGAATAAAACCGTACAGTATATTGAATTAGGTAAGGTCATTTTTTAAAGCATGTAATTTCAATATTTTGTTAAATTTTTGCATAAGGCAACTTCTTTAACGACTAAATTTTTGTTGGAAGACAACTATTTTTGTGACTAAATTTTTTGCTTGAGGCAACTATTTTTGCAACCATTTCTGACTGTTTAGGCTACTAAAGCAACTATTTTAATATAAATTTGAGTGGCAGTCCTGATATACCTATATAACATATACAAATGAGTATTTTCTTACTCAAAATCAGGGGAAACAAGATAGCATGTGTGATACAAAACGACAGGATAGGGTTGTCACATAGCTTGCTGAAAACTGGGAAAATTTTGCAAAAACTATCCAACACTTTCCAATTAGCATTTCTCGATATCTATGGGTGTGAGTGCAGATGGTATAAATTGCAAGATAGTAACCCCATCTGTTTCTTAGATATGTAACGGAATTAAAACGATGGCTCTAATAGACATGGAGGATTAAATGAAAAAATTTTTGGTACTTGTTTGTTATAGCGGCTTCTGAGATTACGATGTCGCCAAGATCGTTGCCTAGCTCGCGAGTCGTCCAAACTTGCCTTCTGCTATAGCGATCATCTTACGTAACGGAATATTATTTTCCAGACGTTTTTGTAACCCAGTAATTTTCCTGAATCAGTACTTGCCTATTTGAGGGCGTCCCCCCACGCCTCTCTAGTTAAGATTGTCTTCGTGTTGTACCTAAATGTTGAAAGCGTTAAATTAATGGTTTTCTGGAAATTTGTTTTTTATAAATTAGACAATAAACAAGTGTTTTTTATTTTTATTTTACTCTTCGTTACGGATTATATTTCTGAAATTATGTTTATGACATCACGGTTTGCATTAAAAACCATACTTCCAACTTAATTCTGACAACGACTGTTCTAGCACTTACCTTACTTTCAAGTAAGTTAAAGATCGTTAGCACCATGTTTTAAGACAATAAGAAATTTTCAAAAACGAAAATGCTATCAGAAATGCGAAAATAAAAACATTAACACAAAAGCAATACAACAAGAATAGATACACAGGCTCTTTCTTTAGTACTGTAAACAAAAAGCAACATATCACAACCCATATCCGGATTAAGTGGGGAAGTTAAAGGGGCTACCCCAGTTATCATACGAAGTGCCTTGGCAAAGGGGCCTGTGGTTTAAAAAAAAAATCCAAAAATTCACATGGGTAAAGAATTTCGAAAAACTAAATTGAAAAAACAATTTTCGTGATTAATAATTCAATACTGTGCAAATGACTGTAATTTTGTGGTTGGAAAGGAATTTCTCTTTCAGATTTAGTGTCGTATAATAAAGAAGAATAATAGATGGAATTAAATGTTCTGAAGGTGTAAATATTGGCAAAATTAGACCAATAGAGAGAAAGAGATATTGGGAAAAATGTAATGGGAAGGGTGACACTATAATCCCAGACAGGTTTTAAAGTCAAGAGATCTTGACTGCCAATGGGCGAAGGGGAGATTGTCGATCCGTACTGACATATAGGGACGTACCACCAGTGCTGATGTCATCATTTGACGTCCTCCGAAAACCAATCTACGATCAATCTGCCCTGGAAAGCGAGTGAAATAGATGGATGGCACGGAAGAACACTCCTGGCTGGCTGATGCTCCTACAGAAGCCCGCTGGACACCATTGAATGGTCATGGAGCTTCGCAAGGTAGCAGGAAACGGGCACGAGCCGGCCCTGTAACAAAAATACTGAATACCCTGAACAGAATTACAAGCAAGGTGTCAAATGCATTACAAAGACATAAAGATTCCAAATTTCTTGCTTACAAAAAGATCGATGATTGTCATTGGGAAGTACCCAGCCTAAAAACTGATAATGTTTACCATGTTGAAAAAAAATGGTTTACATTCATGTAACTATGATTGTTTAATTTTGTGCAGATTTTGCAGTTGTTGCATTTTAGCATAAAATGCACATGTCCAGATAATTAATTTTTGCATAATTTATGCAAGCACATACATACATGCATCATTACATGTCAGCATAGACAAACCAAATTTTTATACAGGACGCTTACTTAATGCCACACTTAATGATGTAGAATCTACTAATATACTTCAAAATAAAACAGAAACAAATGAAACAAATGCACCTTCTTCCCATATAAAATACGCATACAAATTCTCTGAGAAGGACTAAGGTCAGTCCAAAGCTTAAGTTGATTTTTGTTAAATAAATTACATTACGCCTAAAACGCTGAATTTTTTTCTACATTTATGTGTAAATTTGTATTCTATATTGTGATCTGTCGCTACTCATTTTTTTTCAACACTATTATATGAAATGTAAACTACTCTGTTAATATTACCCATTTCACAAACGTTTTCTGGAGTGATGCTGCTTTGCTTAAAAAATGCTTAGAATTTGTCGCCTCCCTTAATTTTCCTTAATTTAGTCATTGTTGCAGCTAAATCTCTCTTAAATTCACGGGCGAAAGTTGATCACCATATGGACGAGACACTACCATTAATTACATAGTAACCCTCTAAGCATTGTCTTGTGTGGTCCAAGCAGACTATGTTTTAAATGAAGAGGTTGGGAGAGGGAGAGAAGAGGAAATTTTGGGATAAAATAAGACTAACGGTCGTTCAAGCAGTCAGTTAGTTGATCTGACTGCAAATTTACTCTTTGGGGTCATTCCATGTCAAATCAGCATAATTTTACTAAAAATTTTACCTCACCATCTCAGATTTTAATGAAATTTGGCGAATTTGTACTATTCATATAGGCTTGCAAACATACTACATTTTATTGAGATTGGTTAATTCGTTTTGAAATTACGGATATTTAAAAATTTCAAAAATCGACCAAAAAGGTATGGAAGACAATTATTTGAATTGATGTGGAAGTTCTCCTAATTGAGACAGAGAGCTGCGATAGGTGTCATTTTACAGCATTTATCTTAACCTTTCCTGTGATATAGAACACTATATGGGTTTAGATAAAAAATATTTAACAATTAAAATTAAAAATTAAATTTTTAATGTCTCAAAAAGCACATTTTAAAAAATTTTCATATTAATACCAAGTATAGCTAGTATAGGTGTAAATCATCTGGCAAAATATAAATATGGAACGGTAATGTGTTCAGTGTTAAAATAATTTAAGAATGAAGCTCTAGATTTGTCAGTAATGCATTTTGTTCAGATGAAAATTCAAGAATACTAAGATTTGCACTTAGAAATTTTTAAAAGATTTTACTTTAAACACGATTATGGATGACATTATTACCCGAGCCACCACTTTCTTTCATACACTACAGTTATGTAGCCTATTACATTTTTTTAATTGAAGCTGATCAAGAGATTTCGACACTTGCATTTCCAAAAAATGTGAAGCCTGTGAAAAAATTTTCACTAATTAATTAATCATAAATTTTTGATGTGGTGCTGGGGATGAATGCATGGTACCGCTGTGTTCCTTTAATAGTCACTTCTTGATCAAAGTGGTTCTTCAAGAACAATTCTGATTCAGCATAATTTTCTTGAGTTGAATATGCAAAGCTTACAATACTAATGTTCTCCACTACCCGCTTAAAACTTTGTACTTGGGTAAGTATTTGATTTTTGTGCCTTCTTCTTAACCTGGCACGAGCTGCCAGTCTCTTTACAGAACCCTTACTCCATCACAAGGCCTTTTCTCACGTCCTGTAGCCGAAAAGTGTCATTCTGATTTAATTTTTAAGTCTTCCTCGTGAAAACATAGGTTTAAAAAGTTTTTTTTTATTTTTGTATTGGGCAGCAGAACCATCTGAAAAGTAAAAAAAAAAAACTTTTTGGAAACTTTTGTAATTTTGCTGTCAGAAAGTTTAAGAGTTTTTTTTTAAATGTGTAAACAGCAGCTATATTACGTTCTAAGAAATTGAAAATTATTACGTAACTAATATTTTCAACTTTGGTCCCCCCCCCCCTCCACCCCTTTGAAATATATTACAAAACAATGGATTGAAATTTTTTAACAAGCTTCACATGTATTGGAAATGCAAGTGTTAAAATCTCTTGATCAACTTCAATTAAAAAATGTAACCCGCTACATAGCTGTAATGTGTGAAGGAAAGTGGTCGTTTGGGTAATCATATGAGTCATAGTCATGTTTAAAGTAAAAAATTTTAAAAATTACTAAGTGCAAATCTTAGTATTCTTGAATTTTTCACCTGAATAAAATTAGTTACTGACAAATCGAGAGCTTCAGTCTTAAATTATTTTAACACTGAACCCATTACCGTCCCATATTTATATTTTGCCAGGTGGTTTACACCTATACCAGATATTCTTGGTATTAATTTGAAAATTTTTAAAAATGTGTTTTTTGAGAAATTAAAAATTTAATATTTAATTTTAAATTTGACTAAATATTTTTTTATCTTAACCCATATAGTGTTATATATAATAGGAAAGGGTAAGATAAATGCTTTAAAACGACACCTATCCCAGCAGTCCATCTTAATTAGGAGAGCTTCCATATCAATTGAAAAATTGCTCTTCATGTTTTTTTGGTTGATTTTTGAAATTTTAAATGTCTGTAATTTGAAAACGAGTTTATACAGATAGTACAAATGCGCCAAATTTCATGAATATCTGAGGTGGTAAGGTTTATACCCTGTGTTCAGTTGACATGGAATGACTCTTTGTATACTTTTCCCACCAGTATTTAACAATATTCCACTTCAAGAGATGTGAAAAAATGGAATATGTTTTGGAAACAAAACACTTCTTTTAACATTCTTATTTGAAAATTTGTCTTTCACCCAGTGTGCCATTCACTGACATACGCAGGAGGGTTGATGGGGTTGAAACCCCCATGCGATTAAATTTTGCATATATAGATTTGTATTTTACAATAATTTTTGCCACCCACGTTTTAATTACAGCTCAAACTAGAGCTTATTTGTTTTGGAGAAAAAGAGACGCTTTCCCCATCCTGGATTCGAACCAGGGTCCCTCCGTTTAGCCCGGAGTGTCTTGGACCGCTTAATAATATTAATAATACCTTAACATCTTTACATACGGAGAAAGAGAGCGTTATTACCTGTCCTCATTCGTCTAGCGGTCCAAGACACTCCGGGCTAAACGGAGGGACCCTGGTTCGAATCCAGGATGGGGAAAGCGTCTCTTTTTCTCATTAAAACAAATAAGTTTCAGTTTGAGTTTATAATCAATACGTGGGTGGTAAACATTATTGTTTAATAATAAACTCTAATGAAACTCACAAAAATCTCTCGCCCCGAAGGCTTTTCTGTGTTGACCATATTTGGCAATTGTGTTATCCCTGCGGAGGGTAATAATACCTTAACAGTTGTATTTTTGTAATTCATTATAAACCTGTAAATCCCCGTTTATGAACTTTCTGCATACACTTTCTGCGTACATGTTGCCATTAACAATTGGTCCGCGTGCCATGTATGGCACACCTGTCGTGGGCCCTGAGCTATACGGTATGTACTTATACGGATTTAACTAAGGCTCCTATAAAGGGGAGCTGACTCGTCAGGCATTTTGGATCGGGATGGCAACACCGAACGTATTATAAACATATGGTTTTTGGTGATTGCTTGTGTTATTTATTTATCCTTTCTGACGTGTTCGATTACTTATTTTGTGCTGCAATAAATTGTTCGAACTGTTCCGTAAAAGGTTTCAGATTATTTAGGTTCCCAGTAAACAATGCAAGAAAAAAAAAAGATAGATTTTAAATTGCAGAAGAGAACCTTGGGGTATCTGAACATCAAAGTCGATTGTGTGAAGTAAGTGCTGAATTAGTTTTATTTTTTAATTTATCGTAGTGTTATAAACTTGTTAGTAAAAGTACAATTATATTTATGATCCACACATTTAACAAAAAATATGTTTTTAATGTGAAATTTCCCGGGTATATAGTTGCCATAATTTTTACACAGAGGGTTTTACAGTCTAGTGTTAATTATAGTTATAAATCAATAATAGTAATTCAAATGATATAGGCCTATATGTTTTTTTTTTTTTTTACGAAAACTTAAAAAACAACATTTTTTCTTCTAACAAGATTTAATATTGTGCGGAATAAAAGTTTGCGACCGTTACATTAGATTGCCCCAAAAATCGTGATGGGTACAAAACATGCAAGTAAAATTATAAATAATGTGTAATAACACTCCATGATAACTAAGTTGTTTGGGAGGGGATAATTTAAATCATTTATTATTTTCTATTTAGAAAGGGCAAAGAAGGTTTTTCATTTTTAATAGTCTTTAGGATTTTATTGAAAATCGATGAGCTTATTGCATTTTATGAAAAGTTAGTTCTTACGAGAAATTTGATTTTTAAAGTAGAATGTCGCCGAGATCTGATGTTTAGAAATGACATGTCTTATGTAATTAAATACGTATATTGCTCTTTTAGTGATAGTGAAATTACGAAATCGAAATTACCATCAAATGTAGAATAAAGTTATTAAAAATTTTGGAGTTAAAATTAATAAAAATTTTGGATTTAACAATAATAAGAATGTGTGAATTTCATTCATATACTCTTATTATTTAATAATAAAAAATAATATAAATAGAAATAATAAGACTATTTGAGTGGAAAATTATACGAATTTTAGAATAAAAAGTAGTAACCAAAATATTTGATTGAAAAAAAAAATTGTAAGATGTTAAAATTGCAATGAAAAAATATGGAATTGGGAATTTAACAACATTTGAATTGAAGGTTTTAATACTTTGCTTTGTGGTTTTTGTCTCTAACATTGTTAATAATTTTTGTCAATTTCTTATTGGCTAAACTGAATCAAAAATTCGATGATGCTAATTTCTTTCGGCTTAGGCCTATGTATCTCGTTTTATCAAAATCAGCGTTCCTTCAACAAGTAAACAAAAATGGTTTTTACGTCTATTTTAGGTCTTTCTTTAAAATTCCTTTTATTTAAATTTCCTTTAAAATTCCTTTTTATTTAAATTCCTTAAAATTCCCTTTATTTAAAATTTTCTTTAAAATTTAATTTTTTATTTAAATTTCTTTAAAATTTCTTTTTAATTCTAACGTTAAAATTTAAATGTGGAAAATAAAAACACGTTCAGAGAGAAACTGTGGCGACATTCTTTAGCGATAATGCGCCAAACGACGTAATCGGAACTGACATGTGAAAATGTATCGGATCCAAAATGTCGGATAGGTCAGCTTGTCTATGGAGGAGCTTTAGGTTTGACTGTATTATTGTCGGTTTGGTTCTCAATTTGTAGTGATCAAATTGCATTTTCAAAAATGACCATTTTTTAAATTGTGATCGTTTGTATCAAAATATTCTTCACAAATGTATTTCACAAAAGTGTGTGTTAGAATGGGATACAATTAGTAAAGCTTTTCCTAATGGCTGGACTTCACTCACTTTAATTAAAGTTGTCTTCATTTAAGACAAACGTATAATTTCGCATCTGACAATTATATAGCTACACATTGAAGTATACGAATTTTCAGATCAACTAGCCCACTTGTTTTGGTAAACTTATTAGGTTTATTTTTGTCCCATACCATTTTAAAGCAGTTGTACCTTATTATTTGAGGAGGACTGATTCTGTACATTGCCTAGGTCCATAGAGCAGCTAACAAAATTATGAATGAATAATAATTAGCATGTCTACATTTGGCAACAACGCAGTGGCGTAGGCAGAAAGTTCATAAGTGGGGTTATAGGCTTAATGGGAGGGGTTACAGAGCTACAACTCATATATTTATATGTTAAATATAAAAAAATTTCAATACGATGGGAGGGGGTTAGAACTCCCAAAACTGCCCCTTGGCTATGCCTCTGTAACAACGTACAGTTTTCAAACTATTTTCACCCCTTTAAAAACATAGATTAAGAAAAGTTTTATTCAACCTATTTACAGTTCGGTGATACATTCCATTATGTGATATTTTTAGTGTTACGTTGAATAGTTTTGAGGTTAAAAAAATGTTGATTGGAGATTAGGTTAGAAATGGAGGAGAGCAGAAAACTATAGCTTGTTACAAGGTTCTCCTCCGAATGTGTGATGTGTCACATAAATCGTTCTTCTTTACAGTCTCGTTAGTTTGATATCTAAGATGCATTTTTTTTTTTAGAATTAATGATGAAGAGAACTTTAAATTTTTCTAGTCCACTGCCTCATTTGAGAAACTGCGATAACGGACAGGATGAAGCCTGCGTTGACGGAGGTATTTTATTTCAAATGGATATCAAAATTAAGTTTGTGAAAGATCATTTTGTTTTTAAATTTAAGCCTATGACTTTCTATGCGGATTTGTCTTATGTTTGATGAGTTAGTGCTCATAACGTACAACTGTGTTCTCTGTTGACATTAGTAAACGAGGAAGAAGAAACGCATATTTGGCAAGGCGTCAACCTGAGATTATCACAGTTTTGTCTGGAAAACAACGTAACTACAGATCGTACAAATAGTATTTAATAGCTTTTTTGTTGCAAGAGTTAATAATTACCTGAACATTTTCACATGAAGGAAAAAACTTGCACGTCAATGTAATATGATTATATGTAGTGCGTTCCACCTATCTATAGGAATACCAACGTTTACGCTTTTCATTTTGAAAGTTAATATTTATGCGGGTGGATATTGTTTGCAGTAGAGGCAGAAATTCCGTATCGGTTTGAAACTCTGAATCGTTGATCAAAATATTCGCTCTTCGTTTTGTCGGACGATCTGAAGATGATATAAATTGGGTGTTTCAGATCAGTAGAAGTCAATGATCGGATCTTTATCACTAAGCAGCTATTTAGAGCTGTCGCCCGCTGTCTTGCTTTCCTACTTTGCATAGTCGGGGGGAGGCTCATATATATAATGATAAAAATTTGCGATTTAATTTAAATAAAAGGAATTTTTAAATTTCATTAAATACCTAATGCTGTTACTAAATTTTTTAATAAAAATAACAAATAGAAAAGGTGCAACGCATCACTATTCCAATAAGTTATAAAATAATGATAAAAATTAATGAATAATTAAGAATTTATATGAATATTTTTATATTTATTTATAGTTTTATAGTTTTTAATAATTTCTAATTTAATTCTAATTATTAAAGTCATTATCCAATCCATAATGATGTAGGATCAATGAGAAATTTAATTAGCAATGATGATAAAGATAAAATGCCAATCACAAAAGACCTTCAAAGTTTTAGAAACGGAAATACAATAAAAATTGTATTATGGGGGGGTCTACTAGTCTCCCAACATACCGGGAGCAAAATTTGGAAAGATTATGAACATAAAAATTAATTTCAAACAAATATAAACAATTCCATACCAAAATAATATTAAACTAGAATGAAATAAAAGAAAAATATATTACTACGTGATTTGCCTAATTCTAATTTTTTTAAAGAATGTTTCAAAATATTGAAATTTCGTGAAATCATAAATAAATTGAAATATGTGTTGCCATTTAAGATATTTTTAAACTGCAATTTAAAAGCTTATTTTATTTTACCAAATTTATAATGATTATAAGATTTTTAATAACAATAACATACAGAACATAACAAATATACACACACATACAATAACACATATATGGCCCGCAAAAGGGTTGCTGGTATCTAACTGGAAGGAGACCCATACGCTGAACGCATGTGACGATGTGTGGAACCGGCCGGGCCAGTAACCTAGTGTACTACCCCGCCTTCAAGTGGTGCAGGCTGAGCTTTCTATTTATGTGGCAAATTAATATTTGCTGCACGGACGGAAAGGCGGAAGGGGAGGGCTAATTCACCAACCCGTCTAGCCAGCGTGGTGAAATGACGGCTAATTCCTCCAATATGCTAATACACCAAAAACCATGGCCCCTAGTCTCCAAGTGCTGGAGTGCTCCTGATCAAGGCAGCGGTCAGCGCGGCATGGAAGCAGGGGTGCTAAGAATCACTGGAATGGCCCAGGCTGCCGTTTGTTATTGACCTTGGCAACGTATAATGGACGATCCCTTGCTTCTGAAGCAAAACTTCAAGAATTGGAAGAAGAACTTGACAAGATCAAATGGGACATTGTAGGACTCAGTGAAGTTAGAAGAAAAGGTGAAGAGTTGGTGGAACTTAAAAGTGGACATTTGTTTTATTATAGAGGAACGGAAACTGGAAGAACAAGTGGTGTTGGCTTCTTAATCAACAAAAGAATTAAAGACTACCTTCTTGAAGTCGAAAGCACGTCAGATCGAGCAGCGAGGCTCGTTGTTCAACTAACCCAGCGATACCAACTTCAGATAGTACAGGCATATGCACCAACATCAAGCCATACCGACGAGGAGGTTGAGGAATTCTATGAAGAAATCAAACAGCTACATACCAAGGGGAAACAACACATCAAGCTCATCATGGGAGATTTTAATGCAAGAATTGGACAACAGGAACAAGGAGAGACATCGGTTGGTAAATACGGATACGGGGAAAGGAATGAACGTGGCGATCAACTCATAGAATTTGCCGAAGCTGAAAATCTTAGCATCATGAATTCATTTTTTAAGAAGAAACCGCAAAGAAAATGGACATGGAAACACCCCAATGGAGGAACCAGCGAAATTGACTATATACTGGCAAACAAGAAATCAATTATTGAAGATTGCAGCGTACTGAACAGATTTAATACTGGAAGTGATCATCGAATGGTGAGATGTAAAATGCACTTAAATACTAAATTAGAAAGGCAGAAGCTCATTAGGAAACAAGTATGTAAGAGGGTGGATTTAATGAAACTGAAAGTAAATACCGAGGCATTCAAGTTGGAATTAAAAAATCGCTTTTCTGCACTGGAAGGACTTATTGATGAAAGTGATATCTCAGAAGCAAATGAAAACATTGTTAAGACAATAGTTGAAACTGCTGGGGAAATTGGTGGTGTAACCTGTAAAAAGCACAATAGCAAATTATCTGAGAAGACGAAACAGCTCATGAAAAGGCGAAGAGATATGAAGGTGGACAATCGAAATACCAGTTCCAGGATTGAGTACATAGAACTTTGTAAAACTCTGCGCAAAAGCATGAAAGAAGACATAAGAAAATTCAACTGTGAGCTAGTAAGGAAAGCCATTGAAAATAACAAGAGCCTTAGGGTTGTTAAAGGAAGTTTATCTGTTGGGAAGAAACACATCATTGCATTAAAAGGAGAGGATGGCACCGTAACAAGAAATAGGGAAGAAATACTTAGAAGAGTTGAAGAATTCTACAAAAATCTATACGAAAGTAACAGTGAATTAAACGAAGACATTGAAATAGTCGAAGGAATAGCTCCTAAAATCTTAAAAGAAGAAGTTTCATTTGCAATAAAAAGCATGAAGAAAGGAAGAGCCCCTGGTGATGATGGTATTACATTAGATATCCTAAAAGAAGCTGGAGAATATGTAGAAGACATACTTGCAAAATTCTTTACCAAATGTCTTAACAGCGGTAACATACCAAACCAATGGGATTCTGCAACAGTAATTCTTTTGCATAAAAAAGGTGATAAAGAGGATTTGAAAAATTACCGACCAATTAGCTTGTTACCTGCTATTTATAAAATCTTCACAAAAGTTCTAACACATCGCCTGCAGAAAAAATTAGATGCAGCTCAACCAAGAGAACAAGCTGGATTTCGAAGTGGATTCAGTACAGTGGACCATATTCAAGTATTAAGAGAATTAATTGAAAGAACACATGAATATGAACTTCCATTGTGTGTTGCATTTATTGACTATGAGAAGGCCTTTGACTCTATAAAAACATCAGCAGTCATCAACTCTTTAAGATCAACAGACATTGAGGATGTGTACATTGACATGGTGAAACGTGTGTATAAAAATGCAAGTGCAAAATTTCGGTTACATAAAGATACCAAAACTATCAAACTTGGCAAAGGGGTGAGGCAGGGAGATACCATTTCTCCAAAACTTTTTACTTCTGCTTTACAGATGATTTTTCAGCTGATAAATTGGAATAACAAGGGAATAAAAATAAATGGTGAATATTTAAATCATCTGCGGTTTGCTGATGACATTGTTATTTTTTCAACGGACCCATTAGAACTCCAAGACATGGTACAAGAGCTCTCAACTAGAAGTGAAGAAGTTGGACTCAAGATGAACCTACAAAAAACTAAGATCATGTTCAATAATTTTGTAGAGGAAACAAAAATACAAGTTGACAACACTGAGCTAGAAATTGCTGATTCATATATTTACCTTGGCCAGCTGATTTCAATGGATGGCAACATTATGAAAGAACTCAACAGACGTATTAAACTTGGCTGGAGTGCATTTGGAAGAAACAGTTTTATCCTGAAGGGGAAATTGCCTTTGTGTCTAAAAAGAAAGGTCTTCAACCAGTGTGTATTGCCAGTCCTCTCTTATGGATCAGAGACATGGAGTCTAACAGTTGGAGCAATACGAAAGTTACAGACAACGCAAAGGAGCATGGAGAGGTGCATGCTTGGAATAACTAGGAGAGATCGGAAAAGGAACACTTGGGTGAGAGAGCAAACTAGAGTAGAGGACATCATTGTTAAAGTAAAAGGGCTGAAATGGCGATGGGCTGGGCATATTGCAAGAAGAACTGATCAACGATGGACAACAGAAATTCTGAACTGGATTCCAAGAGACCACCGAAGACCTAGAAAACGTCCTCAAACTAGATGGGTGGATGAAATAAGAAAAGAGGTTGGGGTGACGTGGAAACGAATGGCCCAGGATAGACTTGTGTGGAAAGCATTTGGAGAGACCTTCATCCAGCAGTGGATAGATAATGGTTGAATATGATGATGATGATATATATATATATATATAAATTCTTTATATTCAATTATTTTTATAAGAAAATCTATTATATTTAATATATATACATATATATATATATATATATATATGCGTGTGTGTATCTTTATTTTGATTGCACACTTCTGGGTCTATTATGAGTGCAAAGAAAAAATTTGTTTATTTTGAATATATAAGTTTATTTAAACTTAAACTTATATATTTTTACTATGTAATAGTAGATCGACTCACTGTGCTAAACACTCGATGGATAATATAATACACAATAGGCACAGTTTTTGAAACGAAAATTTATTCGTTTGCACAATAAACAATCGTACACTCGCCCTTACGAGCGATGTACGCTTAGGGTTTCTTGCTTCTTCGATGAAAGCTCAAGGCTTTCGAAAAACGTTTAAAGCCGAATAAATTTTCGTTCCAAAAACTGTGCCTATTGTGTATTATATTAATCATCGAGTCTTTTTACTAGTTAATAATTAAATGTGACATATTCATGAAAAACTTTTTACTGGTATAACTTTGGTAATTTTATAATTGGTATAATGAATTTTCTCACTTTATCATCTTTTCTATTCTTGTTAATTCAACTTTTACACTTTAATCACTTTCCATAGCTCTATCTACTTGTTGTAAGTTTGCTTTTGGGCCACTTACAACAATTGAGATTGTTCTCAGTATTAATAAAGAGACCCTTCTAAATTACTAAAATATTGTTAAACTAATTATATTCTGGGTTTATACTGTTTTTAGCTAAGTTTTGGTCAATGCTGGTTTATTCAGTATTAATCACAAATCTCAATTATTGTAGTCAGAAAAAGCAAACCAATAACAGGGATTTTGTGCAGTCTCTGATGAAGAACAAAATTCTTGGTATTGTTTAATCTTTTACTCCTCTTCACCTTTTACTACTACATTTCAATTTTTATTCTGAGATGTTTCTACTACTTAAATTTACTTGGTTTGACTACCTTGTGTGATATTACTTTACAACTTTAACTTTGTCTAAATTAATATATGCTTAAGTGTAGTGTATTCATGTATATTACATTAGAAGGTACTACATGTCACAATCATACTACAATTTTGCTATATATATATATATATATATCATCATCATCATCATATTCAACCATTATCTATCCACTGCTGGATGAAGGTCTCTCCAAATGCTTTCCACACAAGTCTATCCTGAGCAATTCGCTTCCACGTCACCCCAACCTGTTTTCTTATTTCATCCACCCATCTAGTTTGAGGACGTTTTCTAGGTCTTCGGTGGTCTCTTGGAATCCAGTTCAGAATTTCTGTTGTCCATCGTTGATCAGTTCTTCTTGCAATATGCCCAGCCCATCGCCATTTCAGCCCTTTTACTTTAACAATGATGTCCTCTACTCTAGTTTGCTCTCTCACCCAAGTGTTTCTTTTTCGATCTCTCCTAGTTATTCCAAGCATGCACCTCTCCATGCTCCTTTGCGTTGTCTGTAACTTTCGTATTGCTCCAACTGTTAGACTCCATGTCTCTGATCCATAAGAGAGGACTGGCAATACACACTGGTTGAAGACTTTTCTTTTTAGACATAAAGGCAATTTCCCCTTCAGGATAAAACTGTTTCTTCCAAATGCACTCCAGCCAAGTTTAATACGTCTGTTGAGTTCTTTCATAATGTTGCCATCCATTGAAATCAGCTGGCCAAGGTAAATATATGAATCAGCAATTTCTAGCTCGATGTTGTCAACTTGTATTTTTGTTCCCTCTACAAAATTATTGAACATGATCTTAGTCTTTAAAGGTTCATCTTGAGTCCAACTGCTTTACTTCTAGTTGAGACTCTTGTACCATGTCTTGGAGTTCTAATGGGTCCGTTGAAAAAATAACAATGTCATCAACAAACCGCAGATGATTTAAATATTCACCATTTATTTTTATTCCCTTGTTATTCCAATTTATCAGCTGAAAAATCATCTGTAAAGCTGAAGTAAAAAGTTTTGGAGAAATGGTATCTCCCTGAATCCCTGATCGCCATGTTCATTCCTTTCCCCGTATCCATATTTACCAACCGATGTCTCTCCTTGTTCCCGTTGTTCAATTCTTGCATTGAAATCCCCCATGATGAGCTTGATATGTTGTTTCCCTTTGGTGTGCAACTGTTTGATTTCTTTATAAAATTCTTCAACCTCTTCGTCAGTATGGCTTGATGTTGGTGCATATACCTGTACTATTTGAAGTTGGTATCGCTTGGTTAGTTGAACAACGAGCCTCGCTGCTCGATCTGATGTACTTTCTACTTCCAGAAGACAATCTTCAATTCTTTTGTTGATTAAGAAGCCAACACCACTTGTTCTTCCAGTTTCAGTTCCTCTATAATAAAACAAATGTCCACTTTTAAGTTCCACCAACTCTTCACC
>QLNU02013614.1:105159-117062 GCA_006491805.2 Dysdera silvatica | reverse complement strand
TCTTTGTATCTTCGGAGTCTTCTGGCGTATACACCCAGTTTTTGTTTGAGGGTATCCAGATATTCGCTGATGTGTTTATTGGGCTCTTCGTGTCTTGTATGAATCCTATTTCTCTTAAGGGCCATCTTCACTTTCCTCACTAATTTCTTACCCCTATTTCCCTGCATGTACTGGGTTATTCGCCCTATGCTGCTGCGGAGCTCTTCTATTCTTTTTTGCAGTCTCACTTGCCATGGTGGTTGGGCTTTGTTTCCTCTGTTACTTCGGCCTTCGTTCCTTACTTCGTACCCATTGGCGCGTGATGCCGCTACTGCTGCACAGTATATGGCGGTGTGTATTTCCTGTAGGGAGTTGTGGTTCTGTAGGTGTAGTGGTAGAGTATGTTCATTGAGGATCTTGGTTGCTTTGCAGAGTTTCCAAGATGCCGGTTGGCGTGGTATTCTTGGCCTTGTTGCGGCATCCGAGCCTTCATATTCCGCCAGGGCACATTGGAAACCTTCTTCCATTTTCTCCACGTCCCTCCTCTCTTCTTCTTCTATGCTTGTTTGGAGCGGTTCTCTTGCGCCAATAGCTGGTGCTTCAGGGTTTGCCACACTGGTTGAAGTGTTTGCCAGGTCATTGGCGACTTCATCTCTTAACCTTTGTATATATATATATGTGTGTGTGTGTGTGTGTGTGTGTGTGTATATAAACATGGGCTGCGTGGGCATATTACAAGAAGAACTGATCAACGATGGGAAACAGAAATTCTCAACTGGATTCCTAGAGACCACCGAAGACCTAGAAAACGTTCTCAAACTAGATGAAATAAGAAAACAGGTTGGGGTGACGTGAAAGCGAATTTCTCAGGATAGATTTGGGTGGAAAGCATTTGGAGAGACCTTCATCCAGCAGTAGCTAGAAAATGGTTGAATATGGTGATATATATGCATTATTAAATATGTAAAATTGCAATTAATTTAAATTATTGGGAGGGAGGGAAGGGGAACTCGGTTCCAATGGCCCATATAACTTTACGCCTATGTGATTTGGGTGTGCCGGAAGGTTTTAGGAAAAACAACAATTTCATAATGTGATTTCAAATTTGCTTTTATTTATTTGTAATCATAGTTATATCTAAACACGAACTTGAGTTAATCATATAATAGAGTTAATTCTTTTATTTATTAACTTTTTTTATTTTTTGGTTTATAGAATTATTACTAATTTTATGTTGTTATACTCAAAAGAAACAGTACGCTTTTGTGAAAATTGTCACATGTATAATCCTCCAGAAACTTGAATCATTGCACCGGTAATGAACGAACTTTTATCTGATGCCAAAAATTTGCAAACTTCTGCAATTTCTTCTGGTTTTCCATTACGGCCTAACGGAGTCATCTTCTTGAATTCTTCCAGCATTTCGGAGGTCATATCAGCATTAAGCGGTGTCAAAATGATTCCAGGCTTGATTGCATTGCATCGAATGCCATATTTTCCCATTTCCCGAGCAGTATTTTTGGTCAAGGCCTCTACCCCTGCTTTTGAGGGAGAATAATTGCAATGGAACCCTAAATTTGCAGAAATACTAGAGATATTGACGATAGACCCGTTGGATACATTTTGTTTAACCATGAGCTTGACAACGGCTTGTGTCATCAAGAAAGTGCCTTTGCAGTTAACTGCCATCACCTTGTCATAGGTGGCTTCTGTCATATCAATCAAAGATGCATTTCTCTTTATACCCGCGCAATTTACTAAAATGTCAGGCGCACCAATTTCGCTTTCTATTTGACACATCAACTCATTAACAGAGTTTGAATTAGAGACGTCTACGGATTTTGCTAAGTGCTTTCCAGTACCTAAAATCATTTTAAAAGAATTACTTATTAATAAACGCATATGAAAAATCTTCGTTAATTTATTTCAATCATATCATATAATAGAGTCTCGTTAATCCGAACCAATTAGGACCGAAACCTGTTCTGATTAAAATATTTTCGGATGATCCGAAATTCTTGCTACAGAATTTATTGTAAGCTATAACTGTTTGATGTGTATTTTAGTGCGCACGCATAATAGGCGATGGGCGGGCCATGGAAAAATTCCCGCTTCTTTATGGGAAATTTCCATTAGTTGGCAATACACACAGCGCTGATCGTTTATGTTTTTTCAATCGGCTACAATGGCAGTCGAATAAAAAATAAATCCGGATTAACCTGAATTTCGGATTAGCCTGTTTCAGATCGACGAGAGACTACTGTAGTAATGAAAGCTAAACAACTGCATAAGAATTTTCATAGCAAAATTTGCTATAAACAAAGCTTTCGTTTCAATGTATTTGATATGGTGACAGTTTATATGTTTCTTGAAATTTAACTTGCATTTACCCAAGCTTTTTTAAAAATATTGCGATAGAGTGAAAAATTCAAATACAGCTCGAAACAGTGAAATGATTTTTATTTCTTTCATCGACTGTTGCAAATCTTGTTTGGTTTGAAGACCCGAAAACGGTTTTAAGAAATGATCGAAGAAATGGTTTATAAAAGAATCACACAGAAATAAGTTAAATATCTGAACAAAAAATTATCAAGGCAACAAATGCATTCGAAAATGATTGGTGAATATTAAAATAATAATTTTTATTATAAACAAAACAGAACAAAAGATTATCTTACAAAATGTAATAAAAACAAACTTGAACATGTTACACCCTGTATCTATAGGGACGGGGTGGGGGGGGGGAATACCGTTGCAGACATATTTCATTGTGTATGTGTGTAAGTGGGTTGCGTGCGTCTACCTACCTACCTACCTAACTATTTATACCGTGTGTTCAGTTGAAAAGTTAACACTCTGTATATCTCTTGATAGGAGTTGAGTAGAAATTTGAAAAAAAAAAGTCAATTTTTATTTCCGAAGGGAAGCTCAAAATTAATGTCAAAGAATTTTTTATTCAACACCCGACCCCTATGCCCCCCAACTGTGAATTTTCAAATGGCACCCCCTATCTTGTGATATATCATTTTAAACAGCGTAAAAAAAAAATATTTCTATGGAAAAAAATTAAATTGTTTCATGCATTCGGGAGAAAGAGTTAAATATAAAACATTCATTTTCACCCTTTCAAACAATAGTAGAAAGCGCCCGCTTTGGCCTATCCTTTGATTGAATGAACTGATTTGCACGCCGTCCGGGTAGAAGAAAATCAGGTTTCTTTTTCCTTTTTGGTCATGCGCAATGATACTTGTTCGTTACTTTTATCGCGATATCAATGCGAATAACACCAAAGAACGAATTTACTTTTAGTTTTTTCTTCCGAATGAACCAATTTAATTTTTTTTTGTAGAAATATTTTATTTTTTATATAGGATACATAACATGGCAGACAAAATATTTAAAAAATTTTAGAAAGTAAATATTTTAGAAGACCATTCCTTAGATAATCGATGATCGGTTATTCGTGTTTGTCGGTAATTGGTGTGCTCACCTTATCATAAGATAGGGGTGCTATTTGAAAATTCAAAGTTGGGGAGCCTAGGCGTCGGGGGTTGAATAAAAAAGAAATGTTTGATATTAATTTTGGGCTTTCCCCCAGAAATAAAAATTGACTTTTTTTTTCAAATTTATACTCAACTCCTATCAAGAGATATACTGGGAGTGACCTTTTCAACTGAACACGTGGTATATGTCTGTGTGCGCTAAAGTTTTATATTTACATAAATTTTATATAAAATTGAAACCCCGTAACCCCCTATGAATTATCTGCCTACGGCAATGCAAGTATCCTTTTACTGTATCCGGGATTACTAATTCAGACAAATTTCTAATTGAAACTTTTGTCAGAGAGTGGGCAATAATTTTCCCTTCAAGTTAGTTTTTTTATAGCATGGAATTGTATTACAAGGAGTATCAGAGATAATAATTATACAATATATAAAAAAGAACGTGATTTATAATATTTAACTTGAGGTTTTGCTGTTATACCGATTTTTCTTCCAGATCTTCAAATGTTCACCAATCGATTCTGTAATAATGGTTGAAAAAGAATTTAAACTAATGACGAGATATTTTTTGTTTTTTGGCTCAAGGACAACAAAGGCCATGCTGTGCTGTGACCCACCATTTTCCCAGGATTCCGAACTATTTAAGGCCTAGGGAACCAACCTCCAGAATACGGTGCGCAGTTAATTGAATCGGTAAGCTTTTTTTTAAATCGTTGGAAGCCAAACCCGGGCTAACGGCAGTATAGGTGTACATAATATTACTTTACTAGCGCAGGGTACAAAATATTGAAAATTTATGTGTTGCAAATAATTTCCGTACATTTACAACCATCGTTATTGAACGCTTTTTAGACCATCAATTAGTTATATTTGCTGATCATTTGTTATTCATTGAAACAATTACATATTTTCTGATTTACTAAAGTTATAAATAAAAACGCCATGAAATTTATTGTAGGACAATAGTTAATCTAACAAGAAACAACATAAATACCGAGGGGCGTAACTTGGGGAATTACTATATTCGCGTGCACGTTTGCAGTATTGGACCTTACCTGCAAGTTGGTTTAAAGTTGCTTCTGCTGCCACGAGATCGATGTCACAAACAATGACTTTAGCTCCATCAGACGCAAAAAGCAAGCATACTTCTTTTCCTATACCGCTTCCGCCACCAGTAACTAAAGCTATACGATTACATAATGTTTGGCACCTTTCACCCATTGTTTTAGTAAAGTTTAATGAAAAAGTCGTAAGATTAACTCTATTTCGATCTTCACAGTTTTTACAAAGTGTTAACGAAATAGCTGAAATTATCGATCGTCAAAAATGAACTTTTAGACGTTTCAATTACAGACAGATATAGCTCTGATTTATCGCTTTTCTATATCTACAGTATCTTGCCTCTTGAAAGATTATCGCGTTTCGTAGTGCAAATGATGTTAATTGCGTAAGTTTTCAAAATACAAGATAATAATTGACCTTGTGATGTGTAATTTGGCAAGTATAGGGTTTTAATTCTCATTTAAAGTCTCATGAAAACCGAATAAATGCCTTTCACATGCAACATAGAGGCGACTATCTTGTAAAAATATTTTTAACATTTAATATTCACTTAATTCTGTTACTTCTTTCAACGAATAGTCCAATTTATTGTCATCTTTAATAAACGAACACATGACAACAATTTTTTAATTTCATCAATTCATTTTCTTCATATAATTTTTCCAGTCATGTCTAAAACACATCCTCTCAGTTTTAATAACTAAGACCCTTATGATACTTTACGTGAATTTCTAAATTTAGAATATCAGCAACAGCATCGAATTTTTTTTTGAAAGCATAGTTTAACAATTGCCCTCAGAGTATTTTAGAAAATGCATTGAAATCAACTTTTATTAAAAAATAAAATAAAAATATATATTATTGCAGTTTAATTTTAAAATATTGACAGCTGTTTCAATAGCACGTGGCTATTTTCGTCAAAATGACATAACTAATGCGTTGGTTCACGTTGCTACTCAAACAATGTTAAGGTATTATTACCCTCCGCAGGGATAACACAATTGCCAAATATGGTCAACACAAGAAAGCCTCCGGGGCGAGATTTTTGTGAGTTTTCGTGGGGGAATTTATTATACAATAATTTTTGCCACCCACGTATTAATTAGCTCAATACATTAGCTATACCGTGGAACAAGGGTGCTCGACTTTTTTGCATCACGGAGCACTTTCCAAAAGAAAAATTATTCGCGGAGCACTATTGTCGTCCTTATGCCAAAGGTGCACATGTGTATTTTTGGCTACTTTTACTTAACTATATTTTTCATATTGTTAGCCGACATTTTATTGTATAATAGTAAAAGTACAAATTTGTTTTCGAAATTTAAATTGCTTAAATCTGAATCTAAATTTTAATTTTCCCAACTAAGTCATTAAAAACCGGAACTTTAAATATCGGTTTCTGAAAAAAAAAAAAACAATTATGCGTATACTTTCCCATACACGTTTATTTATTTTTTATAATTTTCTTTTTTCATAAGGGCTAGGATAATTTCATCGATGCAGGTACTAAACCCAATATCAGCAGGGAAGAATAGAGCAGCGATGGAAAGTATTTTTAATCCTTTCGGCATGTAAAATTTAAAGTTTTATTTTTTTTGGAAATGTTACGTTTCTCATAAATTTCAGAGAAATGGCGAACTTGCTTAACTGCATAAATGAAAAACAGTAACAAATTTTCGATTCAGATACCAGTGGGAATGTCCTATGAATCTGGATTTTTTCAACTTCTTTAGGAGGAAATCTAGCGATTTTTTTGTAATTTTTGAGCATTGAAAGATTTCGCAGAGCACAGGTTGAAAACCGCTGTCATGGAACATACCCCGTAAAAAAGAGTGAAATAATAAAATTAGCCCATAAGTCAATGGGACGTTTCCGATTGCGGAATCGAAAGATAAGTGAAAAAGTTTGTAGAACCGTCTCCACGAGATGGTTCCACAGAACTAGAGTTCGTCTGGAGGCTCACGAAACTTCAATCTGACCCTGAGTTTGACGATAATCAACAAGGACAGTGGTTTTTAGCCACTGAATAGGGGTCCTAAGATCGACTCTGGATTGGGATCATCATTTTTTCCTTTAAAAAAAAAAATACTATCTCGCCCCGTCAAATGGAGAAATAAACTGAAAGAAGGGAAAAAATATTTGTCTGATTGAAGGTCATTAAAGAATAAAGTGGTTTTCCATTATTCTATAGGTTCTGAATTCGAACACATATGTGTGAACTTGGTTTTTCCCCATTAAAATATTAGTTTTGCCTCACCAAATGAAACAAAACAGTTCCACGCAAAGCTTGGGTACCAATGCAGACTATTCTTAAAGCTATATATAATAAGTATACATTTTTATTCCCGGGGGGGGCAGCCTCTGCGCTCCTTAGATCGGTCCTTGTACTATAGTACATAAAACTTAAATGAGCATAGCTGCCCCTTTATTTGTATAATAATGTCTATTTTGTTAAAATAACTAATATAAAAAATATTTTAAACTTTTTGAGATTACGCAAGAATATTTTCGCCTCGTTAGAATTTATTGTCAAAATTAACAAATTATTTATTTCTTGTAATTATACGTTATTTTAACGAAACAATACAGAGTTTCACCAGGAGATTCCATAACAAACAGTTATTTCGACACTGGCGTAAGGTTTAAAAACACGACGTTTCGGGAGCCAACTGCTCCCTTTGTCAAGTGAAGGCAGCTGCCTTCACTTGAGTGGATAAAGAAATCTCCGCATCAACTCAAGACTTTTGTCAGTAATAGAATGGCTACTATTCAAAGACTAACAAAAGACTCTCATTGGGAACACATCCAATCAGAAAATAACACGGCTGATATAATTTCGCGCGGAATGGGTCCTAAATTTATGCATTCATGCTCTTTATGGTGGAATGGTCCAGATTTGCTGAAGCATGAAGTTACTGTTACGACTATGAATGAACTTATTGACGATAACGCCCTTCTTCCAGAACTGAAACCTTCATCAACCTTTGTATTGACTTCATGGCAAGAGACTGATTTTTTGGAACATTTACTTTCCATTACTAATGACTATAACAAACTAATTCGTGTTATTAGCTTTGTTTTCAGGTTTTTCACTAATTTAAGGAAAAGAATGGAGAAGGAAGGAGACGGAGTTGGAAGGCCCTCTGACTTCTGAGGAATTAAACCTTTCCTGTCAAAGTGTTTGCAAATCGGTACGAGTAACTGAGTTTAAACTGGAAATAACGGCGATACAAAATTCAGTTCACATTTTAGAAAAAGTAAGTTACGATTTCTAAATCCTTTCTTAGATAAGAATGGATTATTACGTGTTGGCGGTCGCCTCACTCATTCCAATTTGAATTATGACACGGAATTTCCAATAATTTTACCTTCCAAACACAAATTCACTCAAATGATATTTGTATATTTTCACAAAAAGTACTTACATATTGGCCAACAGGCTTTACTTCATCATAGTATATTTCAATTTTGGCCGATTTATGGTCGAAATTTGGCAAGAAAGGCCGTACACGAATGTGTTACGTATTTCAGAAATAAACCAATAGTAGCTGAACAAATCATGGGTGATCGTCCAATCGTCGCATCGCTTCGACCCACATGTCCAGCGATTCTTCGATTCGTCCAACCAGCCTCTTTCAATCCGATAGCACGACCTCTTTCAAACTCTGACATATGCTCGTAATGAGCACGAATCTTTCGGCGAGGCATTGTTACAGTCGACGTAAGATATCCGCAGTCAAAATGCAACAGAAATTTTGACCACATATTGAGAATCGCTCCTTATATACACCTGCTGAATGCGCAGTTCCGATGCGCTGGAGTTCCCGCTATTCATTCATTGGACACCAAATTTTAATCATTTGCATGTTCGGTCAAAATGTCTTTGCATACGAAATTTCATTACAATCGGACAACTCTTTCTTGGTGCGTCGATTTTGTTTTGTTATAGAGTGTATTATGCATATCATCATCATCATCATCACCCCTACCATATTAACCATTATATATCAACTGATGGATGAAGGTCTCTCCAAATGCTTTCCACACAAGTCTGTCCTGAGCAATTCGCTTCCACGTCATCCCAACCTGTTTTCTTATTTCATCCACCCATCTAGTTTGAGGACGTTTTCTAGGTCTTCGGTGGTCTCTTGGAATCCAGTTCAGAATTTCTGTTGTCCATCGTTGATCAGTTCTTCTTGCAATATGCCCAGCCCATCGCCATTTCAGTCCTTTTACTTTAACAATGATGTCCTCTACTCTAGTTTGCTCTCTCACCCAAGTGTTTCTTTTTCGATCTCTCCTAGTTATTCCAAGCATGCACCTCTCCATGCTCCTTTGCGTTGTCTGTAACTTCCGTATTGCTCCAACTGTTAGACTCCATGTCTCTGATCCGTAAGAGAGGACTGGCAATACACAACTTTTGGAAAAACCTTTCTTTTTAGACACAAAGGTAATTTTCTCTTCAGGATAAAACTGTTTCGTCCGAATGCACTCCAGCCAAGTTTAACACGTCTGTTGAGTTCTTTCATTATGTTGCCTTCCACTGAAATCAGTTGTCCAAGGAACTTGGATATGGTCCACTGTACTGAATCCACTTCGAAATCCAGCTTGTTCTCTTGGTTGAGCTGCATCTAATTTTTTCTGCAGGCGATGTGTTAGCACTTTTGTGAAGATTTTATAAATAGCAGGTAACAAGCTAATTGGTCGGTAATTTTTCAAATCCTCTTTATCACCTTTTTTATGCAAAAGAATTACTGTTGCAGAATCCCATTGGTTTGGTATGTTACCGCTGTTAAGACATTTGGTAAAGAATTTTGCAAGTATGTCTTCTACATATTCTCCAGCTTCTTTTAGGATATCTAATGTAATACCATCATCACCAGGGGCTCTTCCTTTCTTCATATTTTTTATTGCAAATGAAACTTCTTCTTTTAAGATTTTAGGAGCTGTTCCTTCGACTATTTCGGCGTCTTCGTTTAATCCACTGTTACTTTCATATAGTTTTTTGTAGAATTCTTCAACTCTTCTAAGTATTTCTTCCCTATTTCTTGTTACGGTGCCATCCTCTCCTTTTAATGCAATGATGTGTTTCTTCCCAACAGATAAACTTCCTTTAACAACCCTAAGGCTCTTGTTATTTTCAATGGCTTTCCTTACTAGCTCACAGTTGAATTTTCTTATGTCTTCTTTCATGCTTTTGCGCAGAGTTTTACAAAGTTCTATGTACTCAATCCTGGAACTGGTATTTCGATTGTCCACCTTCATATCTCTTCGCCTTTTCATGAGCTGTTTCGTCTTCTCAGATAATTTGCTATTGTGCTTTTTACAGGTTACACCACCAATTTCCCCAGCAGTTTCAACTATTGTCTTAACAATGTTTTCATTTGCTTCTGAGATATCAATTTCTTCAATAAGTCCTTCCAGTGCAGAAAAGCGATTTTTTAATTCCAACTTGAATGCCTCGGTATTTGCTTTCAGTTTCATTAAATCCACCCTCTTACTTACTTGTTTCCTAATGAGCTTCTGTCTTTCTAATTTAGTATTTAAGTGCACTTTACATCTCACCATTCGATGATCACTTCCAGTATTAAATCTGTTCAGTACACTGCAATCTTCAATAATTGATTTCTTGTTTGCCAGGATATAGTCAATTTCGCTAGTTCCCCCATTTGGGTGTTTCCATGTCCATTTTCTTTGCGGTTTCTTCTTAAAAAATGAATTCATGATGCTAAGATTTTCAGCTTCTGCAAATTCGATGAGTTGATCGCCACGTTCATTCCTTTCCCCGTATCCGTATTTACCAACCGATGTCTCTCCTTGTTCCTGTTGTCCAATTCTTGCATTGAAATCCCCCATGATGAGCTTGATATGTTGTTTCCCTTTGGTGTGTAACTGTTTGATTTCTTCATAAAATTCTTCAACCTCTTCGTCGGTATGGCTTGATGTTGGTGCATATGCCTGTACTATCTGAAGTTGGTATCGCTGGGTTAGTTGAACAACAAGCCTCGCTGCTCGATCTGATGTACTTTCAACTTCCAGAAGACAGTCTTTAATTCTTTTGTTGATTAAGAAGCCAACACCACTTGTTCTTCCAGTTTCCGTTCCTCTATAATAAAACAAATGTCCGCTTTTAAGTTCCACCAATTCTTCACCTTTTCTTCTGACTTCACTGAGTCCTATAATGTCCCATTTGATCTTTTCAAGTTCCTCTTCCAATTCCTGAAGTTTTGCTTCAGAAGCAAGGGATCGTCCATTATACGTAGCCAAGGTCAATAACAAACGGCAGCCTGGGCCATTCCAGTGATTCTTAGCACCCCCTGCTTTCATGCCACACTGACCGCTGCCTTGATCAGGAGCACTCCAGCACCTGGAGACTAGGGGCCATGGTTTCTGGTGTGTCAACATAATGGAGGAATTAGCCATAATTTCACCACGCTGGCTAGACGGGTTGGTGAATTAGCCCTCCCCTTCCGCCTTTCTATCCGTGTAGCAAATATTAATTTGCCACATAAATAGAAAGCTCAGCCTGCACCACTTGAAGGCGGGGTAGGACACTAGGTTACTGGCCTGGCCGGTTCCACACATCGTCACATACGTTCAGCGTGTGGGTCTCCTTCCAGTTAGATACCAGCAACCCTTTTGCAGGCCATATATATATATATATAATTAATATAATATAATTTTCTATTTAATGTGTTTTCTTTACTTTGTTAAAAATGCTTTTATTATGCAAATGTGGCGGCGGCAGACAGAGGGGGTCACGGATCTTTTGGTTACTATAAAGGGGGTCGCGGATTACTTGGTTACTATAAAAGTAGATTGCGGCTTCGAAAAGGTTGGGAACCACTGCTCTCATCCATAAGAGACAATTGATTAAACATACTGTTTGAAAACCATTCTTTTTTAGATAAAAAGGCAATTTTTCCTTTCAGGAAATAACTGTCTATCCTAAATGCTTCTATACAGTTCTTCCATAATACGTAGCCTTTTATTGAACGATGTAGTTCGCTAATTGTTCATACTAACTATAACCATCTTGGCAGGCGCTGAATGGCCTTTGTTGTCCTTGTGCCATAAAAATGCAACCAACCATTCAACTGACTATAAATTATAAAGTAATAATTTTTATTCTCATCAATAGTTTTTTATTGTTTTATTTTTAATTGTTTTAAAAATAAATTTAATTTTTAATTTTTATTCTCATCACTAGTAAAATACTGTGAACTCGAAAGTAAATATTTGCGAGACTAGAACGAGGCCTTTCTCCAAGAGCAGTCGGCTTTGAGGTGGCGCAGTGGTTGTTCGTTCACTAAGCTTGCGGTTACCCTGTATTCGACTTTCAACTTTCAAAAAAAA
>QLNU02013614.1:79685-97858 GCA_006491805.2 Dysdera silvatica | reverse complement strand
GAACCCACCAAAAAATTAACATGGGGGGGGGGAACTGACTTTTGAATCACCCTGTATGTAAAACCCGCTTATATGCGAAACTCGCTTATATGCATAGGCTTCCTTTGTCCCGCTCATTTGCATATATGCGATTTCAACTATATATATATCATCATCATCATCATCATATTCAACCATTATCTATCCACTGCTGGATGAAGGTCTCTCCAAATGCTTTCCACACAAGTCTATCCTGAGCAATTCGCTTCCACGTCACCCCAACCTGTTTTCTTATTTCATCCACCCATCTAGTTTGAGGACGTTTTCTAGGTCTTCGGTGGTCTCTTGGAATCCAGTTCAGAATTTCTGTTGTCCATCGTTGATCAGTTCTTCTTGCAATATGCCCAGCCCATCGCCATTTCAGCCCTTTTACTTTAACAATGATGTCCTCCACTCTAGTTTGCTCTCTCACCCAAGTGTTCCTTTTCCGATCTCTCCTAGTTATTCCAAGCATGCACCTCTCCATGCTCCTTTGCGTTGTCTGTAACTTTCGTATTGCTCCAACTGTTAGACTCCATGTCTCTGATCCATAAGAGAGGACTGGCAATACACACTGGTTGAAGACTTTTCTTTTTAGACATAAAGGCAATTTCCCCTTCAGGATAAAACTGTTTCTTCCAAATGCACTCCAGCCAAGTTTAATACGTCTGTTGAGTTCTTTCATAATGTTGCCATCCATTGAAATCAGCTGGCCAAGGTAAATATATGAATCAGCAATTTCTAGCTCAATGTTGTCAACTTGTATTTTTGTTTCCTCTACAAAATTATTGAACATGATCTTAGTTTTTTGTAGGTTCATCTTGAGTCCAACTTCTTTACTTCTAGTTGAAAGCTCCTGTACCATGTCTTGGAGTTCTGATGGGTTCGTTGAAAAAATAACAATGTCATCAGCAAACCGCAAATGATTTAAATATTCACCATTTATTTTTATTCCCTTGTTATTCCAATTTATCAGCTGAAAAATCATCTGTAAAGCAGAAGTAAAAAGTTTTGGAGAAATGGTATCTCCCTGCCTCACCCCTTTGCCAAGTTTGATAGTTTTGGTATCTTTATGTAACCGAAATTTTGCACTTGCATTTTTATACACACGTTTCACCATGTCAATGTACACATCCTCAATGTCTGTTGATCTTAAAGAGTTGATGACTGCTGATGTTTTAATAGAGTCAAAGGCCTTCTCATAGTCAATAAATGCCACACACAATGGAAGTTCATATTCATGTGTTCTTTCAATTAATTCTCTTAATACTTGAATATGGTCCACTGTACTGAATCCACTTCGAAATCCAGCTTGTTCTCTTGGTTGAGCTGCATCTAATTTTTTCTGCAGGCGATGTGTTAGCACTTTTGTGAAGATTTTATAAATAGCAGGTAACAAGCTAATTGGTCGGTAATTTTTCAAATCCTCTTTATCACCTTTTTTATGCAAAAGAATTACTGTTGCAGAATCCCATTGGTTTGGTATGTTACCGCTGTTAAGACATTTGGTAAAGAATTTTGCAAGTATGTCTTCTACATATTCTCCAGCTTCTTTTAGGATATCTAATGTAATACCATCATCACCAGGGGCTCTTCCTTTCTTCATATTTTTTATTGCAAATGAAACTTCTTCTTTTAAGATTTTAGGAGCTGTTCCTTCGACTATTTCAATGTCTTCGTTTAATTCACTGTTACTTTCGTATAGATTTTTGTAGAATTCTTCAACTCTTCTAAGTATTTCTTCCCTATTTCTTGTTACGGTGCCATCCTCTCCTTTTAATGCAATGATGTGTTTCTTCCCAACAGATAAACTTCCTTTAACAACCCTAAGGCTCTTGTTATTTTCAATGGCTTTCCTTACTAGCTCACAGTTGAATTTTCTTATGTCTTCTTTCATGCTTTTGCGCAGAGTTTTACAAAGTTCTATGTACTCAATCCTGGAACTGGTATTTCGATTGTCCACCTTCATATCTCTTCGCCTTTTCATGAGCTGTTTCGTCTTCTCAGATAATTTGCTATTGTGCTTTTTACAGGTTACACCACCAATTTCCCCAGCAGTTTCAACTATTGTCTTAACAATGTTTTCATTTGCTTCTGAGATATCACTTTCATCAATAAGTCCTTCCAGTGCAGAAAAGCGATTTTTTAATTCCAACTTGAATGCCTCGGTATTTACTTTCAGTTTCATTAGATCCACCCTCTTACTTACTTGTTTCCTAATGAGCTTCTGTCGTTCTAATTTAGTATTTAAGTGCACTTTACATCTCACCATTCGATGATCACTTCCAGTATTAAATCTGTTCAGTACACTGCAATCTTCAATAATTGATTTCTTGTTTGCCAGGATATAGTCAATTTCACTAGTTCCCCCATTTGGGTGTTTCCATGTCCATTTTCTTTGCGGTTTCTTCTTAAAAAATGAATTCATGATGCTAAGGTTTTCAGCTTCTGCAAATTCGATGAGTTGATCGCCACGTTCATTCCTTTCCCCATATCCGTATTTACCAACCGATGTCTCTCCTTGTTCCTGTTGTCCAATTCTTGCATTGAAATCCCCCATGATGAGCTTGATATGTTGTTTCCCTTTGGTGTGTAACTCTTTGATTTCTTCATAAAATTCTTCAACCTCTTCGTCGGTATGGCTTGATGTTGGTGCATATACCTGTACTATTTGAAGTTGGTATCGCTGGGTTAGTTGAACAACAAGCCTCGCTGCTCGATCTGATGTACTTTCAACTTCCAGAAGACAGTCTTTAATTCTTTTGTTGATTAAGAAGCCAACACCACTTGTTCTTCCAGTTTCCGTTCCTCTATAGTAAAACAAATGTCCGCTTTTCAGTTCCACCAACTCTTCACCTTTTCTTCTAATTTCACTGAGTCCTACAATGTCCCATTTGATCTTGTCTAGTTCCTCTTCCAATTCCTGAAGTTTTGCTTCAGAAGCAAGGGATCGTCCATTAAACGTAGCCAAGGTCAATAACAAACGGCAGCCCTTATATATATATATTATATAACGTATTATTGGCGGCCTTGCGTGAGAATAAAACATAAAAAAAAAAAAAAAGTTTGTTGACTCGGTTTGAAGAATGTGCCTTCATAGAATGGGACCTTGTGCGATGGAAACTGGATGAAGCATGTTTGGTTCTAATACTCTGGATTCTAAAAAAACAAAAACAAAAACAAAAAAACACGGCGACTCTATTCGGAGAATGCTGTCTTGTAGAAAGAGACTTTGCGAGATGTAAAATTAAAAGAAAAAGCGCATATCTTGGTTTTAACCTCTCAATAAATATCGAAAAATATTTTTCTTTGAGCTTAGTTTCTTCGGCCAATAAGAGGAAAGTTTATGTTTGTTAAGTTCCCTTTCCTTGACTGGGCAATTGTTAAGGAATGTTTTTATATCTTGGTATAAAGTTTAATACAGGTGAATAAGTCAGAATGAACTTCACATCGTTAGAGGAGTTGTTAATCAAAATCGATGGTGCAAGATCAAAGCCTCAAAAAAAGCTATATGCTATAAGGAAAATAGCCTTACCGGAGATTTATTAATCTTTAACATTCGGATTTGTCTTTGCCAGTTTTCTAGAGAAATTCCATTTAAAAGTGAGGAAATATATCCGAAAATGGATCCATCTACCACTAGATATACCTATCGCCTACTTTTATGTTACCATTTGTGATGACGGTTTAAGAATGTATCATATCTAGGTGGAGTGCCCCAATACTGGAAGTTAACAAAATGGCTGGTTTGCGAATCTATGGGTGAGGACTTAAATCTAAATTCTTGTGTTGGCTATTGCCGAGTTTTTAATCGAAAATCTAAGAAAAAACGAGGCTAGTGCTTGTGACTAAATAATCAGGTACTGCATGTTTTAAAAATTATCGCGACACACCCGCTGAAAATCGCTGATCTAGTAGAAAACTTACCATGAAGGACAAGTGAGCATATAAAGCACATGAAGGCGGATCAACCCGATACTAATCTATTAAATAAAGATAAATAATTTTTCATATATTTGGTGTCTAGCAACTTTTGACAATATAGTGTACTGTCCGTTCACGGAAAATGGTCCGATGGAACAGTAGAAATAACGGGAGCTGACGTCACAAACGGCCTAGCCGATTACAGCAGAGGGGAGGACGTCATTTCAGAACTGGTTTTTGGCGCAGACAAACGTTCGCTAAAAACC
The DNA here is from genome assembly GCA_006491805.2 of Dysdera silvatica. Taxonomy (NCBI): domain Eukaryota; kingdom Metazoa; phylum Arthropoda; class Arachnida; order Araneae; family Dysderidae; genus Dysdera; species Dysdera silvatica. Next base: position 93,650 of record QLNU02013614.1, on the reverse strand, counting down.
AGTTCTGAAATTGGGTCCCCCTCTGCTGTAATCGGCTAGGCCGTTTGTGACGTCACCTACCGTTATTTCTAGCTGTTTCATCGGACTACTTTTCGTGAACGGACAGCTTATATGCACGTTCGTTATGAGCCTGATTATCGATTTTGGAAACCAGTATTCTAGGACGTCAAATTCTAATCTTCGAATTACATTGATTTCTCAAATATCTCATAAATACCTATAGTAAAGGCATCTGATTCATTATAAATGCTATAGCTCGATACGATAATAAAGCAACAATGTAATTTAGGAAAAACAGGTTTATGAAAATAGTGAACAAATTAATACTACAGTAGAAACCCGTTTCGGATAATTTGGAAATTCAATTTTCAGTGAAAAGAAATCACATTTGCTTAAAAACACGTTTAATTATACACTACTAATCTATTATATAATAGTGAAAGAAAAGTTACAACGTATATTTGCGAATTAATTGGACATGAATTCTTGCCGCTATAGAAATAGTTCAATATCTTTGCTTGAACTTTTTTTCCCCCAAAACATTTTTAGCCGCGATGTTCCTTAGCACCGGATTAAGGGCAGTGCGACCGGTGCCGTTGCACAAGGCGCCAAGCCAGATGGGGTGAGACAAAATGGCCTAATGAACTCGAAGTGCAAAACATTTTATAAAAATTTATCCCATTAAATTTTTTGAGGTGTATGTGTTCTTTAAACATTATTTAATTTTTTAATAAACACATTATCCCCTATTTCTTATATGAATTATTTTTTACCACAACGTGCTTAATTAATTTAGTGTATAAAAATTGAAAAATCCCCTTTTCTAACAAAATTACAATATGACACTGAAAGTAAGAAATTAAGAAAGTAAAAACTATATTTACATCAAAATGGATGAACTTACTTGACTGTACATTCCAGATTATTAAAGCGTACGTAAGGCTTTAATTTTTATATTAAAACAAGTTAATTTTTGTCTCTTCAGAAAAAGCACTTGGAGTTTAGCTACGTGTCATTTGCTGTAAAAAATTTTAATTGCTATTATGACTTTTCGTTTTGAAACGATATTCAATATTTTTTATAATAAGATTTGAGTTACCTATGGAGAAGCTCCCTAGAAATAAAAAACCAAATGCGTCACAAAAGGAATTATTTTGAAAATAATTAATACTTTGCGGACAAGGAGCGGGAGCCATATTACCTACATTCTCTGTGTCTCTTTATTGTTCAATTAAAAACACGTCCGTTGGTGAAGACTCCTCACTTTCCTCCAAAATACTAAAGCACTAAAATACTAAGCAATTCGTGGAAATGAACTCAACTTTCACTGAAGATAGATTGCTGTAAAGTAAATACCTTTTGCTTTTTTTGAGCAGTAAAACATGAAAAATTCCTTACTCCCAAACTTCGAAGTAAAAAAAAAAGGAATGATTAATTAAGTGTTGAAAAGCGGGAGGCAATAAGGTTACGATTTTGAACAAGACTTAGATTTCAGCCATATCTCGTTTCCTCTGAAGTTCTCAAGGTCTCGGGGAGAAATCCCCGGGAGCAAAACTCTTAAGGGTGCAAAATTTCACCACTGGACTGGTGGAAGGGAGTGCCAACGGGTTTAACTAACGTAGTATTTAACTTGTCCTGGGTGCTGGCAACACATGCTACGCCACTGTGGGGGAAGAGGGTGACTACGGCCACCCAAGAGAGAGGAGAGACGGTTATAAACAACCTTCATTGGTTCCCCTTTTAAAGGCAGAGTACATTAGATACAATATCTGGAACAAATATGAACGTTTTTGCCGAAAATGTTGAGTGTCAACTAAAAAGAAGGGGGAAAAAATGCAGCAGTAGGCCAATTCGGTTAACTTGGATTTCAGCTGATGCATGTTCTGCTGTAATCAAGCTTCTGATGTCAAAATCAACATAGCAAGATCATGCGTATCAGTGTTTGTATAACTTATCAGTTATGCAGGCCAAAGATCATACGTGTAAACATCAGAATCAATGTTACTTTAAAAAGAGTTAATGGATCTTGGTTTACACTACCCTTAACTTTAAAGTATTTTTTAAGTATGATCGCTACATTTTAAAAGAACGTAGCTTGGATACCAAATTAGAGATTTCTGGGTTAAACGTCGAGTGCTGGGAAACAGGAAGAACAGTTCCTCACCAGATAAGTTGAATTGGAATCATTTAATGCAAACTTATCCGCCTTCAAAATATTAGGTTCTTTGTTCAACGATATTGACCATGTGTCTGTCCTTTCAACTTTCTAAGTTTGCATACTACATTTGAAAATGACTATTCCGGACTCCATAACTTAATTTACTTAATTAAATAAATAGGTTTGTGAAAACAAATGAAAGAAATTTACATTTTTGAAAAACAAGTCTCACTTTAGACTATACAATAGAACATGTTGAATGCACTGACGAATCCAAAGGGGGGCGCGATCTCCCCCAACCTTGAGCCGCGAATAGACGATAGGAAATTAAACAAAAGTAGCGGACACTTGGCTAGAAATGGGGTTTAACAACAAAATATAATATTAATAAAAAGGTTAAACACTAGTAAAATGTAATGAAAAAAGATCACTCAAGCTTTGGACATCAACTGACAGTCTTCATCAGGAGTAATGAATACTGAATTTAAAATTTTCCGAGGAATCCGAACGCTTGGACCTACAATTTTCCGAGGAATCTGAACTTCTTGGACCTACAGTTTTCCGAGGAATCCGAACCTCTTAAGGCCTAGGGAACCAAACCCCGGACTACAGTGAGCAGTGCGATCTTTATGAGATCTCTGAGTAAGCGTTCTTTTTGCACTGCTGGGAGTCGAACCCGGATTAGCCGCGCAATAGGAGAACGCGTTACCACACTGCGCCACCGCAGGGCTTTCCTAGTTAAAAATTGCCGGAACACAAAAAGCGAAAGATGCAATACTTAATATTATTCACGTATCATAATTACAGAACTTTTTTTGTTAAATTAAAGCGAATTAAAAATCATATTAGTTCAACAATGAGGGCCATAACGATTAAATTATATCGTCATAACTGTAGTTTCGCCATGTATAATTAAATAAGCGAAATTAGAATTAAATTATAATGGCGGAAACCCTGTTCTCAACAACGCCATTTTTCTTATAAAAAGCTGAGGAGAAGAACTACTTTGATTTTACCTCTAGGCACGCACCTTAATACTTACCCCGTATATATATGATATATATATACACTTGAGCACGAGAATTCTAAAAGGTAATTGTACGAGAAGAGAAAACCGTTGTTTAAACAATATTTCCGCGCGAAAATCGGATCTTCTGGATAAACTTTCGTAGGAGAGAGGACATTTATGTTCTTGCTCCGATTGTATTAAGTTTACTATAGTTCCTTTTAACTAATATTATTATTTCAACCCTTAAGTGCATAAGCTAAAATTTTACACTAATTAATGTTGGAATGAGTTGCCATATGAATTAAAAACCTTGGATAATATTGGAAAATTTAAAAAGCACCTAAAAAAATACTCAATATGCAGACATAAAATAATTGGGAAAAATTAAATTAAAAAAAAAAAGATGCGGAGAAAAACAAAGAGAGTACTAATGGGATAAATAATAGTGTGAGAAATATTCAAGCAGATGCTAGTATTTATTTATTTATTTATTTTTTGTGTAATAGTGTCGAAAGTTGATGTTCTTAATATTTAAATAAGTTCAAGGTCCCAAGTTCCGTTATATCAAATGGCATTTTCTTGGGATCTTTCCTGGTGCAGTCATGTTTTAATTTTCTTTTTATCTTCTTTTTTCTGTGCCAATATTTGCTGTACCAGAGAAGAATAAATAAAGTTGTATTGTAAATAAACTGTGTGCATATTATTGGGCACATTATTAATGGGATTATTGGTGCATCATTATTATTGAAATATTTATCGCTTGGATATACATACCAGGACGTAAAGAGTCCAATCGAATTATAAGTGTTGTTTACTCTATTTTTGTAAAAGTTATGAATAATAATAATTATGTAGATTAAAGAAGGAAAAAATGATGTTTGATGAAACGTGGTATAATAATAATACTTTATTTATTCTTCTTGGAACAGTCGTTGTGACAATACATGACCACACAAAGAAAGGTCCTAAGTAAATATCTATGATGAATACAACAGGCTTGAGGACCTCAGACTGATTCAATATAACAATTCACCCAAACAATAAATTCGGCCATCAGGCTATTTCCACATATTTCAACACACCTCACTCGTTACTAAAGGTCACGCATATGTAATGCACTTCTTATATGAGTTGTTTTTATAATTTTATAATATAATATCTCAAGTGATATTAAAAAGTTATAAATGATAAAGGAAGTTTGCAAGAACATTCGCAGAGAACGTTAATATATGTTGTTAAGAAAGGGGAAATGAGAGTATAAGAAGATGATAAATAAATAATCAGAAGTGTTGATAAATAAATAGCCAGAAATACTATTGAATAATAGTTCGAAGTGTACAAAGAGAGTGGAACTTTTCCTAATGTAGATATTATTTCGAAAATATTTTTAACAATGCCAATATCAAATGCAACAGGTGAAAGATCTTTTTCAATTTTAGGATGCGTTAAAAACTATCTAAGGAGTACGATAGGAGAAGACAGATTGAACAACATGGCCATATTATACATAGAACAAAAAATTTTGGATGAAATAGATACTGAAAAAATAATTGAAAATTTTGCCAAAGAGTAATCGAGACGCAGTGGTGGATTTCCAAGTAGGCAGTAGGCGCATAACACCGAGGCTTAGGGGCGGCACTCGTCGTGGGGCGGCATCAAATTGCTTAAACATAAAATTGTCCAAACTCAACAATGTTGAAAAAACAACGTTCCTTTTAATTATTGCCCTGTTTCCCCAATAGCGATGACATATAAGCGATTACTTTAACTTGCCTGCAAATACAAACTACAGAATCGAAAGACGAAGGGGCCCTAAAAATTTTGCGCCCTGGGCATTTGCCCAGCCTGCCTATTTATAAATCCAGGCTTAACACGCTTTTTACATACAGGGTGCTCTCTAAAGTCTGGTGTTTCGTAAATAACTTTTCAGCGAAGGCTCGTAGAACTGTAAAAGTTAGGTATGGGTATAATAAAGTGCCCATGGTCGACGAAATGGGATCCACAGTAACGCCCTTCGTGGCGAAATCGGGAAGTTGTTGCACCTAATTTTAGAACTAGAGCGAAAACAGAAAATTTTCCAATTACAAAGTTGTTAAGCACCAACTAATTAGTAAGAAACGATTTTTTTCACCACTTTAGTAGGGCAAAATTCGTGATTTAGGAGGTTTTTGAGGTGTCCGTCCATCAAAGCCATTGTTGGCCAACGTTCTGGTTTAACATTAATCAAACTTCAATTTTAAAAATTCATGTTAACTTTGATCATTCATTCTTGTAATTCCATAAAACTTCATTCATTATATAAGTGCAGATGGCACGTTACGTACTATATGCAGTATGGTGGAAAAAAAATCATTGTTATTAATGCTGTTGTAGAAATGTTATTATTGTGTGTTATGATTATTTGGTATGATGCTGTGAGGTTGAAATTTAGAAATTAACTTTAATAAAAATTAAATAAAAAATAAAATAACACACAGGTGACACAATCAAAAAACAGACACACACTCATGATTATAAATATTAATCTGCATAGAAATGTATTAGTTTTGTTATTATTTTTCTCGCTTTTGCCGAATTTGTTTTAAATTTCAGATTAAAGTGTATTAAAAATTTAAGAAGATTGTAATAAAAAACTGGATGGATCACTGGCCTCAAACAGCTGCCCTTATATCAAAGATTAAAGATTTACTTTAACAACCAGTATTCAACGCCTCATAATTCTGTTCTAAAGTGCAAGAAAGCTTATCTATCATTGACATTTGGTGAAGCATTAAACGAAAAGTAAGTCCAACTGAAGAGGCTACATCAGCGCTGAAGTGACTCTTTCTAATAACCAATTCAATACTTATGTAAAGGACACGTCACTTGTAATAAAATTTATGACACTGTTTTATTGCTTAAAAATTCCTATGCTCTCTTCTCCCCACAATTAACGACACTTTTCTACTTAATTTGTAAATTTATTAAATTCCATCTCAGAATCACCTCGCCTTTTTATGTTCCCCTAAAATTGGCCCATTTAATAAACCAGACACACATGCTAGTGAGGATACGGCTGGTAAACCTACAAAATAATTCAAAACTCCCAAGCGTACACTCAAAGTGAGTTGAAGAAACGTAAGTCTAACTATGCGTCGCTCTGACCACTCAGACCAAGAACTGGTGGTGAGAAAGTGCTAGATCAACATAACATCACTAAGATATATCACGGAACTTGAACATCACAGTTACGGTCCAGGAAAAGTTTAGGTTGTCAGAACCCAGCTTTATCGCACATCCCAAAAGTTACACCCTTGCTAAAGGGCAGGGAGAGAAATGATTTCACTGGATGGTGCAATCACCTTGGCTGGTAACCCTCTACAGCGTCTTTTTTCGCAGGAGAAAAGACTTCCAGCAAGTGAACAGTGTGCGTCTGAAAGTCCCTTACTAAAGGTGGTGTAACGACCTTTCCCAAAAATTGGTCAAGACAAGGACGCCTTAATATGCAAGTAAAATAATTTCCTTTCCTTCAATTTTCTTTAATTTAAATTAATACACAGTGCCTTCGGCATAATGATTTATTATGTTTTAAAGTAATATTAAAAATTCCTGAGAAGAAGTGAAAATCCCAACTTAAACTCAGACCGAAAAATGTTAAGTCAAGTTGATAATTTTGTAAGGGAGGAATTGATGAATTTAGAAATGTCCAAGTTCTTATAAAAATATCCCTTAAGTATAGGTGTCCTATCCTATATACTAAAATTCAGTTGGAAATTTAATAAAATTGGAAGGTAATATTGTGTAACTGTGAAATATTTGCTTTAGAAATTTTGTTTATAATTTTATTTATTTAACAAAAGTATCCTTGGATGATTGAAACTATGTTTATCTTATACAATAAGAAATTCGTTCATTGCATTAAAGTTTCATCATTAAATCATCATATTGAATTGACTTTCGTCTGCTTGTATTTCGTTGATTCGAATGGGTTTTAATTGCTTATATTTCGCCTTGTATTATCGTAAAACAACAACAACAACAACCGCTATTTCATATCATTGACCCATCCCTTCAAAAGGGATTTTTAATTAATGATTCTCGTTTTGTGCAGAATGACCATGGTTGTCTTGTATACTACATGAAAAATACAACGAACCAACATGATTAATAGTTTTTAAACTCATTGTAATTTAAACTTACTCTTAAGCTTGTTTAACGTCATTAAACTCAAAACAATCAATTACCATAAATCTAAAAGAAAAATTAAATAACCAAAAACTCACGCAACAATGCGGTAGCGACGAGAACCCAATTAGCGCGTCCAATTAGTTGCCAGGCTGGCACCTTAACCAACTACGCCACCGGTACGCCTACGTCAGAATGGGGTTGTCGTTGCTACCGCATCATACCAAATAATCATGATAACACAAAAAACATTTCTACAACGGCATTAATAACGTCGATTTTTTCCACCATACTGTACGTAGTACGTAATATGTACTTACATAATGAATGAAGTTTTACGGAATTACATGAACCAATGATTGAAGTTAACATGAATTTTGAAAATTGAAGTTAATGATTGATGTTAAATTGGAATTTTGAACAACAATGGCGTTTGCTGGACGGATACCTTTAAAACCTCTTAAATCGCGAATTTTGCCCTATTAAGGTGGTGAAAAAAACACGTTTCTTACAAATTAGTTAGTGCTTAACAACTTTGTAATTGAAAAATTTTCTATATCTCCCTTAGTTCCAGAATTAGGTGCAATAACTTCCCAATTTCGCCACAGATGACGCTGCCGTCGATCTCATTTCATCGGCCATGGGCACTTCACTATACTCGCACCTAAATTTTACAGCTCTACGAGCCTTCGTTCAAAAGTTACTTGCGAACACCGGACTTTAAAGAACACACTGTATACTAATAGTAAACGAATGAATAATAAAAAACTTGAACTGATAACGAAAAAATTCATGCAAGGATGCGTACGTGTATTTTTCCCAAATACGCGAAATACACGCAAAAACATCAGAGGTTCCAGGCAGTGGCGTAGGCAGAAAGTTCATAAGGGGGTTATAGGCTTAATGGGAGGGGTTACAGAGCTACAACTCATATATTCCTATGTTAAATATACAAAATTTCATTGCGATGGGGGGGAGTTATAACCCCCAAAACCGCCCCCTGGCTATGCCTCTGGTTCCAAGAATCCATACTAAAATTATTGTGGATTCAACATGTTTCCCGAATCCACGAAGTCGGAGACTATGGTAGCAATAAATTCGAGTTGTATCTTATTAGTTTGAATAATTACATGAAAAATCTCCTTTACATGTCAAACCTTAAGTTTGTTTGATATGCGGGTTTTTTTAAACAAGTATTCCTTTCTTTGTAAAGGAGGAAGGTGGGGGCGTCAGTATAGGCTGTGCCTGAGGGCGACGCAAATTTATATACAAAACATTTTTTAAGCACTCAGGTAACTTGGTTACTGTTAAATTTTTACATTTTTTTTTAGCTTTTTTACAATAAATTTTTACACTTTTTTGAAATACTTTCCGATCTTTCTTGAAACGTCGAGTTTATTATTACCTGCATATTGCCGGTTTAAGCAACTTACTAACAATCTAATACTGAAATCTTTCCGAAAAAATTATCAGTTCCTTATACAACTTTTTTCTTTTGGGGCTTGGGTCTAAGGACCTCGAAAATTTTATCGTCGGGGCGCTCCAATAGGCTTAACCCGCCTCTATACCTACCTGATCAATACTTCGAAAATAAATCTTTGATTGATGTTTGTTTCGTTTTTTTTTGCGGGAGTTGGCATTTAATATTGCCTTTTCAATTTTCTTCAAATATATCGAAAGATCGCCGCTGATGTTAAAACGCGGTAAATACTTCTTTATACACTGTAAAGCAGTATTCGCTTCAATTGAGTGAACTTAATGGAAATTGATTTTTTAACGACAGCTGATTTTCTAAACGAAATTCTGCATGCATCTACAAACCCATGACGAGGAATTGTCCTCCTTATATCGAAGAAAGCAAATATTAAATCGGGGGAAATATAGCACTGAACTCAATGTAACTCAATCCGAACCAATAAAAACAATCGTTAAATCAAAGTTAGGCTGTAGTATAATAGCGCACTTAAAAAAACTTATTAGGTGTCGTTCAGTCAGTATTTTCCGAAACGTAATAGTGAAGGTAACTGGATTTCAAATACAGTCAACGAATTGTCCTTTAAAAAAAAACAACCTATAAATGTCATTAATTTGAGTTGTTTGCTTATTTAGTTAACGTAAGGACATTAACTATCTAATACAAATGTTTTTTTACTTTTTGCGTGGAAGGATGGGTGGGTGGGAGGGCATGAGGGGAGAGAGTACTCATAAATAAAAAGTCCAATCGGGGGTACGGGAGAGAAAAAAGGTTGGGAAACGCTGCTCTAGATAATATGAATTATAAAGAATTAATTGATTATTTTTCTGTAAAAAGAGCAAGAAAAAAGTATCGTTGAATGCATTTTATAATCTATACATTATAAACTAAGGTTAAATATTGTCGTTTAAATTTTTTTTTGGAACTACATATGCATATGTTTTAAAGTGAATCTTAATTCAAATAAAGAATAGATATAATAATTTTTATTTCCTTTTCCTCATTTCCTCAAAAGAAATAATTACACAGTCTTGATTTATGCTGTATGTTATGTGCTACTTTAGACTAAAGTTGACTATACCCACTTGTTGTAAACGTATTCTCCCGGGGGCATTCGTGAGTATTGCGAAAGCATGACGAAGTTCATTTGAACAGCACTATTATTTTAACAGGACTAGTTTTAATACAGACATACGCCAAAATTAAATAACGAGAATAATATACTGGTCACCCAGCAATAACCCAAAGAACGCAAGATGGAGTGCCTTCGTTCGTTGTTCACCGTTTCTTATATCATCGAAACCTCATTAGTACCGTACTTATAAATGGGCACCTGCCCAGGGCGCAAAAAGCGGAGGATTTTTTTTAGTTGCAATTTATTTACCGTAAAATTCCGTCGATCAGCTCTCCCCGAGAAGGCGCCCTCCACCCTTTTTTCTAAATCTGAAATTCTGAAAAATTGCGTGAAACAACCCCGCCCCAAGTGTGGATCTAGCCAAGGGGATCAGGGGCATGCGATCCCTGGAAATAATAAATTTACCTTGAAAATTATTATTTTAAAGTAAAAAATAAAACTAAACTTACAAGTGAAATTTTCAAGCTTTGTGCCCTCCCTGAAATTTTGTTCTGCACCTGCCCTTCCTCCTCTTCTCCCAATATCCAAAAAATCGTCGTGAAATAAACTAAATTTATTTATAAAAATATCGTTATTTTATCTTATAATAATGCACATATGGTAATCATAAATGTCGTCCCTTATCAATCCTCCGCGATTTTTCGTCGCATTTGAAGGGGCGGAACGAGAGAATTTTATTTGTTTCTGCCAGTACGGCTCTAGGGTGGGGGCATGGCTCCTTCCAAGTCAGGAGGCTATGACACTATACCTCAATGCTTAGAAGGCCGCTTTCGGGACATGCGCAGTACCATTTTCTGCCAAATTCGACGCGAGTGTCAATGCAGAAGAAAAAATTGTGCCCACATCGCGAAATGCGATGAAGCATTTTAACCACAGTTATTCTCACAAAACAGGATTGAATTCATAATATCCGTTTACACCAACGATCTTTTCATTTGCTGTTTTAATCTTCCCAAAATTCAACAACGCCAGCATCGTTAATATAAATCATTCAGCAGTACGTGATTTTTCGAGCAACGAAAGCAACTAATATTTTTTAGCATTTTGCTACAACTTTTTTCCCATTTTAGCATTTTTGCGACAGCATGTTTTGAGCCAGCTTAAACCCTGGGGTTAGCCCCCTATCTTTGTCGATGGAGGGGGCGCCGAAAATCCTTGTGCTCAGGGCGTATCGTACCCTAAATCCGGCCCTGTACCGCACTGCTTGTGTTCCTATTTCCTACATCAGATGGTAAGGAAGGTGGAAATCACCATAATCATGGATACCCCCGCGTAACGTAATCAACTGTTAATCTACAAGCAACGAGGAAAAATTCTGTCCAGGCCCCACGAAAACTTAACCTAGCCCTGTTGATCATATACTTCATACATATGGTATTAAAAGGAAACTTTTACACTATAACTTACTCTATATGCTTTGCTCTATAACTTACTATATATACTTTGCTCTATAACTTACTCTATATACTTTGCTCTATAACTTACTCTATATACTTTGCTCTATAACTTACTTTATATACTCTATAACTAACTCTTAACTCATCTGATGCTTTTGTTATTAAGACCTTTCATATTAAACAATGGAAAACAAAAAAATAAAGGTGATGAAAATATAGACATTTCCCATTAAAAGCATGACTTTCGCGAAAATAGGTTGGTTGATTGTATTTTTATGGATCACGGACAGCGAGGGTCATTCTGGGCTAATCGGGCCGAGACCGCACATACAGTTTAAAAAGGAGAATAAATTAAATCTAAAATGGTAAAAATGCATTAAAAGTAATGTATTAAATGTATAAAATGAGACGATATAATAAAATTAGATGAGATGGAAAAAGACAGTGTTCGATAAAAAATTAAAAATGATTTCATGATTAAAAGAATCGCATGGAGAATCACGAAGGGTTTCGCGAAAATAAAACTTTCTTTAAATTCACTTAAAAAACCTCAACATTAATTTAAAATCTTTAATTCAATACCCAGTGTCAGTGTAAAAAACAAGCCTTTTTGTAAATACAGCAGAGCCTTTTTTTCTGTCTTTTATACAGAATTCTCTGCTGACGTCCGTTTTTTCGGCAATTATTTTCTCCGTCCAAAATTTTATATGAGTCCAAATTGCGTCCAATAAAACATTTCAAATCGTTGTGAAATGTTTTAAATAAATAATTTCGAAGAGAAAAAACGCAGAAAACAACATTAATTTTTAAAATAACATTCCTTTCTTTTTCAGAGCACACTCATTATAAAAATATGTGCTTCTGGTTATTACTAACTGGTTCTACATCTCTGAATTCGTATATTTTTAATTATTCAGATAATTCGCCTTATTAAAAGGCTGAGTCCCCAATGGATTCGGATAAAGGGATTCCTATATGCTGTAGTGCCGAGTTATTATAGTATAATGTGACACGTTACTTATTAAAGGACTTTACACCATGCGATTATTAGAAATCATTCCAAAAGAAAATACTTTGAATTGTTTGAGGGCGTTTTAATTTCCGAATTAAAAAGGAAAAACCATTCTTCAAAGAATGCCAATCGCTGCGTTTTCTTCCTTCCAGGTTTGGTGATTTGGGGAATTTGGCGAACAAATCATAAAAATTGAATTTAGAAGCATTCAAAACCACTTGTTCGATTCAGGGCAGCAGGTGCGGCGAATTTATCCATTTTATTCCATTAAAAATAAAAGTCTCAAATTTTTAAATTACAAACTGCCTTCGTTAAAAAATGAATGTACCCGAAAAATACAACGAGATGGGGTAAGCAGTAGCTCAATTTTTTTTGATTTCTTATATTTTTTCAACGTTTTCGTAAATTTTTTAAACTATCAGTTTTAGTGTCATAACTGGTAGTCGTAGCTTTATAAATTAAAACATTTTAGTAATTCTATATCAAGCAGTTTTATGCACAGGGCCGTTTCTAACATTATCCAGTGCAAGCGACCGCCTAGGGCGGCAAAATTGCGTAAAAGTATCAATTTTAAATCAAACAAAGAAAAAATTGAACAAATGAGGAGAAAAAAAAAATGGGAAAAATTAAACCATCGAATTGTTTTCAAAAGCATACGAAACAATTACTTAATAAGTCTTTACTTTGACGAATGTAAAAATGTTTGATGTGTTTCATTGTTTAATTTTACACACAAGTTCTTTTATATCTAATACATTTAAGCCTTCTAGCTCTGATAATACAACGTTGTGTTTTGAAATATTACTCCTTTAATATTTCAGTTTTCAAAAATATAAAATGTTGAAATTAAACGATTATAACATGTAGCAATTGTTTTACTATTCACAATATTCTAATATTACAAAATAACTAATGTAAGTCTAAAATATAAATATAATTAACGGGTTTAATGATTAAAAGTATAACAGAAAATTTACATTGTTCTACCGCTGGGTGTTGGTGGTGGTAGAGAGGGAGATCTAGTCGAAAGAGTAATGGTAGTGAAAGGGCGGCGGGGGCGGCATTTTTCAATTCTTGCCTAGGGCGGCAAAACACCTAGAAACGGTTTTTGTTATGCAAAAACGAGCTATTCTAAATCAAATATTTTTAATTAATTTTTCATTAAATGCGAAAATTTTGAAACTGCCTTTTAGTCGTTACAAATATTTAAAAAGTGGAAAAAGATTTACGCATGTTATTGAAATATTAACAATAATTAATCTTTTATTTATATAAATCGAACACTACGCAGATTAAATCAAACAACAATATCAATCAACGTTTATTGGCGTAGTGATACCAACGCCGATGGTATGGCGTGATTAGATGGTGAAACGTTCGAAAGAAAATAAATATTTCTGCCTTCGGTGGGACCTGAACCCACGACCTTCCACTTGCCGGGCGGAGGCTCTACCCACTGAGCTACGAAGGACAATATATAATCTCTTTACGAACGTATATAAAGACTATTTACTGTTGCCAGTTATTTCGCAGAATGGTGTAGTACATGGACTACTATTTAAACCAAATTGCAAAGAGACTGGTATTAAATTGATCGAAATGCACGTTGCAGCATA
>QLNU02013614.1:54334-79585 GCA_006491805.2 Dysdera silvatica | reverse complement strand
GTACAGTAAAAAGCATAGTGCCAATGATGCAAAGAAAGGAAGAAAATTTCAATAATTTGCACAACCGTTGTGGCAACAACAAACTTCAAAACTACTTAACGGCAAGTTCTACATATTTATTTAATTTTATTATAAGAGTGAAAGTCAAGGATGAAGTGGAGTATCTTCACGTCCTTAAATTCATTTACAATAAGAATATGAGAAAGGAAAAGCCTTTGCTGACAAAGGGATCAGCACATCAGACGATCTATTTATAACGAAAAATATAAATATCTCAGAAAATATGCATCCAATTCAAAAATTGCTCAGAATAAAAGTTTAGTATTTTCAATTTTTTTTAAAATTTTATAACAACCAAGCCACCCTCATCTAAAGGGAAGAGGATAAAATTTCAAATGGAAATCTCTATATATTTTATTTAGAATTGGACCTCGATATAAGATCACCCCGCATGTGCGGTCATTTTTGAAAAGTCCCGGTTTACTGAATCGGAATTCTGTGTTACACTTTACTGCTTATATGGCCAGGCTCTGGACGGAAACCCGTTTATAATATCACCAAGTTCTGAGAATTCAATAATACGATATTGTCAAGCACTCATTACTCTGTGAAGTGTATGGGAGGGGGAGTCTTCGTAGTAAAATAGAAAAGGGAGAAAGTTTAATGCATGGTATTTTTTTCTGAAGAATCTGTTCTTCCCTTCTCCAGTCAAGCTTTTGGGACTAGATTGAGCTAGAGACAAAACAACCACGGGATGTATTTGCAAGGAACAATTTCTTATACGAGCAAGGGAATTTCATCTGCTTCACCGCATTTGTGTGTGATATGTCGTATTAAATGAAAAACTTTATCAATAACGGATAACAAAAAATTACCAATATTTTTAAGAAATACAGCCAATTAAAAGCAGCTTTTTGCAAAACACAATGTAATAGTAAAGACGATGCTTTACACAATTATACAATTTTGTCATCGTTATTTAAACTATTTTGCATAAATTTAAGTCCAAAATAATTTTAAAGATTTAATTTAATAGTTATTTATTAAACAACAATATTAATCAACGTTTATTGGCGTAGTGATACCAGCGCCGATGTTATGGCGTGATTAGATGGTGAAACGTTCGAAAGAAAATAAATATTTCTGCGTTCGGTGGGACCTGAACCCACGACCTTCCACTTGCCTGGTGGAGGCTCTACCATCTGAGCTACGAACGACAATATTTAATCTCTTAAAAATTTATATAAAGACTATTTACTGAAGCTGGTTATTTATTATTCTAAATTTATTAACTTAATTTTTATATAATGTTTATAATATTGGTTTATATATACAGTTAAAACACCTAACGTAAGTTGAATTCTCTCTAATTCCGCATATAAGATACCCTGCTTATAACATCAGTTTTTGTCATATTTGCAGGGTGACCTTACTCTTTATTATTTTCTTTGACTTTTGGATACAGTAAAACCTGTAAAATTTTAGGAAAAGTATCTCACAATGAAGAAGCTTCACTTTCTGTACAAATTTGCGTTAAGTGCCTAAGTGCCAGGACTATTATTTTCTTTGCCACACTATAGTAAATACTCGAAAAGAATACTTTATCCGATACCAGATTGAACAATTGAACTTTAGTGAAAGCCAATAACAACATCTAGATCGTTTTAGTCACAATCATACTGAATATTTTTAATTATCCTTTAATCGATTAATTTCTTGGATTTTCATATGTGCACTGTAGGGATAATTTGCCTCTTACTGTTATCTTCAAATTTAATATATATTTATAAAATATAACCCAGAATCAAAACGGAGCCGAATGTTGAAAAAATAAATTAAAATTTATATTTCTTATATTATGTTTCCTGAAATATGGTACACATTTCGCATAAAATGTTCACTTCATCTCTTTGTACGCTTGTTTTAAATATATGTATAATACAGAATTTTTCCGAGCCATCGCAGTGCTAAATTCGACATGAATGTTACTTCTGACTTTCGTTGCTGTTCATTCGGTGTTTTTCAATTTATTTTTAAATGATAATTTTCTTTTAAATAATCAATTTTTTTTTATCATGATCAAAGACAAAAACTTAACCTTTTTGCTTTTATATCCTTGTTAGATCAAGGTCCCTTCGCTCTCCTTCCCCTCCCCTTTAAAATTAAAATTGCCCCACTGTTGGTGTCTCTCTTCTCAAAGTGCTTAGATTCGCCCCCAAATACATGTCATACGCAGAGTGTTTCTAGGTGTTTTGCCACCCTAGGCAAGAACTGAAAAATGTCGCCCCCAGCCTTTTACTACCATCACTCTTTCGCATGTATCTCCCTCTCTGCCCCAACCAACATCCAGCGGTTCAACAACGTAAATGTTCTATTATGCTTTTAATCATTAAACCCGTTAATTATATTTATATTTTAAACTTATATTAGTTATTTTGTAACATTAGGTTATTGTGAATAGTAAGACAATTACTGCACGTTATAATTGTTTAATTTCAACATTTTATATTTTTTAAAACTGAAATATTGACCTGGTAATATTTCAAAACACAACGTTTATTATCAGAGCTAGAAGACTTAAATGTATTAGAGATAGAAAAAAAACTTGTGTGCAAAATTAAACAATAAAACATAAAAAAATTTTACATTTGTCAAAGTAAAGATTTATTAGGTAATTGTCCATATGCTTTTGAAAACAATTATATGTTTTAATTTTTCTTCTTTTTCATTTTTTCTCCTCATTTGCTCAGTTTTTTCTTTGTTTGATTTAAAATAATTTTTTACACCATTTTGCTTACTCTGGACGCCTACTCTGGCCTAATAGTAAATACGGTCCTTTTCATATGACTAATTATACGCTATACAGCACACATATAGGTGGTCTTATGGCGGCAAGAACGAAAGAAATCGACTTCATTTCTTATCAACTATTTTTACAATTTTAAGTGTGAATTCACAAATAATGTGAAATGATGGTGACATATTATTGAATTATATGGTTACTTATGATTAGGGCCCGGATTTCTATGCATTTGCATATTTTGAATATTTCTGCATATTTTGGCATATTATGCAAAAATTTGATAAAATTTTCAAAAAGTGTGTATTTTTCTAATCCGCTTGTAATTCAACCAATTATATTAATTCGATATTTCTTTCTTTATTTTTAAAAAAGCTTTTCTCTTTTTAAAAATACAAAAAATGCTACAGAATATGTTTCAATTGTAAATGATATAATTAGATAATATTAAAGTTAGAAAAAAATAAGTTTATATATATATATACAAGATATCGATCAAATCAAGATCAATTGTAATATTTTCCAGCCCAAGCCATGGGTGCCGGCAGGTATAGTCAAGGGAGGGATATTGCCCCCCATATTTTGATTTTTCTTGGAAAAAAAGTAAAATTAAAATGGTGAGGCAGAAAATTCCCGTTTTTTAAGGCCTTTGTGCCCCCCCCTCCCCCAGATTTCACCCTGCCATCGTCCTAAGGCCCAAGCCAGTGCTCATGATGCCATATTTTCAAACGTATCTCCGTACGTATCACATACATTTTGGTATGTATTTTGTATTAATTTTGTTCATAATCATACCCAAGGACGTAACGAAGTGATATTTTTTAAGCATTTCAGTACATACTATGCAATAATTTCGAGAACATTTTCACTGTTTCCATAAATTCTCATTTTATACATTTCTAAACATCACTTATGTGTAGTGTCAGATTTCTATATGCACTTTTTTTTAACAACTTTATTTTGGGTGGTTAATGAACAATAATAATAGTAAATACAAATGAAATATGGTAAAGCAACTATGCATTGATCTTAATATTACAATAAGGAACATATTTTATAACCACTCGGGCAGTAATGGGTGAAGACGAGAGCCTGACAGAGCCCATACTGCTCAGAAGTAAGATTTAAATTACAATCAAACGCTACACAAAATACCAGAGAAAAATAAGTTACAAACAATGGTGAAGAACCAATTCAAAGATGCACAGACGCTTCAGAGAGTTAATTATAAATTTTGAATAAAAGCAGATGTGAGAAGTTAGATAGAGGAATTCAATTAATTATTAGTGTTTAATGTAAAATAAAGGATTTCCGCACAACATTCTTGAATTTTAAACGTGAAATGAGGGATTTAGTTGAATGTGGAAGAGAGTTCCATATTTTTGGACCAGCATATCCCATTTTTCTGCAAGCAAAGCCAATTCTTGTACGATAAGATCTATAGTTAGCGCTAGATGAGGTTGGATAAAGATGTTGTGGTAATTGAATACCAAAATAGAAGATACCAGTGTTACATCTTAAGTTATTGAACATAATGAGAGCAAGTTTATAACTCAATAATTTGTTTATTGGTAAAATATTATATTTGCACAATATTTCGGAGTTAGAGAGTGCTGACGCAAGTTTTAGTTTTATTAGATTAAGAAATTTATTTTGTAGTGAATCCCCATATTAAGTGATAGTAGAAAACGTGAGAAAAGAAAAAAAGAATAATACATGTCTATGAGTTTATTAATAGGTAGAAAATAACTGATCCTACACATGATACCGATATTTCTGCTGACCATAGAGCAAGTATTGTTTATGTGATCATCCCATTTTAAGTTGGACTGCAACGTAACACCTAAAAATTTAGTTTCACTAGACAGCTGCACAGAGTCATTTCCGATATTTAGTGAGTATTAGGAGATGTTATATGTGTTTTTGGAATTAGTAAATAATAGGCATTTAGTTTTATTAGTATGGAGTGTTAGGTGGTTATCGATAAAATACGGGGTGAAATTTTTGTTTATATATCATTTTGAACTGTAGAAAAAAGTTCATTCAGTTCCTTTTTACGGAAGAAGAGGCTAGTATCATCGGCAAAGAATATGATTTGCGATTGTGTTGGAGTGAAAAACAAATCATTTGTATAAAAAATAAAAAGTAGGGGTCCCAATGTGGAGCCCTGGGGGGGACTCCACGTAATGGTTGCATGACATCGGAGTAGTATTCATTGATTTTAACATATTGAATTCCGTGGATTAGATAGTTTCTGAATAGATTATTTTGTTTACCTCTAATACCTGCATCGTGTGCTTTTGAATTAGTTTTTCATGATTTACAGTATCAAACGCTTTGGACAAGTCGAAAAACAAAAAACAAAAAACCTCCCATTACGGACCCTTTTTGCTCTAATGATGATTATATGAAGCCAGTAGCTGTCAACGGTGCGTGTTCAGTTGATCTGTTCTTTTCTGAATCCGAATCGATTGTCATGAATAATTTTGTTAGCATCTAAAAAATCATGTAATTTGTTATAAAGCAATTTCTCAAATATTTTTGTAAATACTGAGAAAATTGAGATAGGTCGATAATTAGAAACATCAAATTTAGAACCTTTTTAAAAAATTGGGATGATTCGAGATGTTTTGAGTTCTATAAGGTTGTCCCCGAAACGGTATATGAGATTTAAGATATGAGTGAAAAGAATGACTATTTCAGTGGCTACATATCTGACCGGGGCGGGATGAGTGCCATTGGGTCCTGGTCCTTTATTGATATCAAGATTCATAATAACCTTAAATGTTTCCATATGTGTTATTTCGTGAAGATATAATGAATTAGTGATATTGTAGTCATGGTGATTGTAAGTGTATCCACTATCACCAGGACTTGTATTAGAGAGTGAGTAAGGGAAGTTGATAAACTAATCGTTAAAAATATCACATATTTGTTTAGTATTTGCTAGGGTATGGGTTGATTTTGCTAGTTTAATTTCTGAGGTACTATGCAATTTCTGCCTTCCCATCAGTTCATTAATTTTTGCCCATGTTCTTCTACTATCGGAGGATTCACAGAAATTATGAAGGTAAGATTTTCTAGCTTGTTTAATTTTTTTGTTTATAATAATGCGCAAAGCTTTGAATGAATTGTAGTTATCAGTGGATTTGTTTTTTAAGAATTTATGGAATAGTCTGTTCTTCATTTTAATCTCTCTAAGGATGGTATTGGTAATTCAAGGTTTTCTGATTCGCTTGGTACGTGATATCCTTTTTATTGGCAGAGAATTTTCGTAATGTTCCATAAATTTAGTAATAAAGGACCCGTAGGCAGAGGCTGCATTATTAGATGAAAGTATATCTAGCCACTCTTCATCTTGTAATTTATTTTTAAATGTAATTAGATTATATTCAGAGAAGGCTCTTAAATAAGTAATACGTTTAGAATGTTTTTTAATTTTTTGTGAGACACTGAAGAAAGAGAAAATTCGGAGATGGTCACTAATATGATAAGATTCCACAATATGGATCGCTTACGTTTGTTATACAATGGTAAATGATGGTTTGTGAACAGTCAGTTATTCTAGTTGGACTATTTATAAAAAATCAAATCCAAATGAAAGTATTAAGTCTTTTAAAGCGTTGGATTGTGTGTGATGATAACATGGTCGGTCATTGGGTTTAGTATCGATATTTAGATCATATAATATTAAAAGTTTTTGGCGTGAGCTTGCGATGTATGTTAGTAAGTTATGTAAATAGTCTAAAAATTCATTTATATTTCCGATGGTGGTCTATAGATAGTGGCTATATATGTATTGTAGATTGAGAAGGTCATGATTTCTATAGCCGGGAAAATTCGTCCATTGTTTAAGGGTTAAAATTTCATGTGAATTATGCACATAGGCAGTAATTCCTCTACCCCTGCCTACTCCCTTCCAATTGAGATTCGTTGGTAGTCTGAAAGAGGAAGGTGATACTGTGGTGGTAACCAAGTCTCTGAGATAATATCCACTCTAGGGTTGATATTGTGCAACAAGTTTTCTGTTAATGGTGATTTATTAATTAGGCTTCGTGCATTTATGTGTAGAGCAAGTAAATTATTTTCGGAAGCAACTGTGCATCGTAAACTAGCTGAAGCGTAATAAATTGGACCAACATTAAGCTGTTGATCATCAGTAGCATCAATCATATAATGTAATAAAAGAAAGTAGTGGGAGAAAAGTTAAAGGAAAACAGAAGAAAAGAAAAAAGTTATGTTAGTGACAACCAATGAGCCGCAAGTGTGGCCCTATGCAATCTGAGCAGTCGATAGGCCGGGCCTACGTCAATTAGTACTCAGGCACAATCAATTTACACGAACAAACAAATAACTAGGTTAAAACGCTGTGAGAGAAAATTATAAAGTTACAAATTATTATGGTGGTCCAATAAGCACACATTTGCAAGGCAGGGTTATCGTGAATGCGATAAAGCCCATTAGTTTACACATTAAAATGTAACTGAACTCCAGATTATATTTGAACAATGAATCAAATCTGAATACTAGGTTATATATATGAGTACCCATAAATAAATGTGCACATAAAAAATTGACTTTGTTTAGTAATTACGCAATGAACAGACAGAAAAGCAGCGATTGTAATAAATTCCCATGTTGAAACTTGAAATCTTGTATATCGTAAATAGAAATTGATTATGAGCCTGTCTGTGCCTGCACAGTGTTCACTTTCTTTAAAATGTAAGTAGTATTCGAAACCATAAAAGCAATAACGTGAATGCAATCAATCTGTCACGTCAAGCGTTGTCCTATGTTATAAGGATGCACAAACAGGGGTAAAGGGACAAGGCAGTTAAAGATACAATACAATTTAGAAAGAATTTTGCATTAATAAGGATTAGTTGAATTTGTTTTTACGGCGCAAGGACAGCAAAGGTCATTCTGCGCCAGTCAATGTGAGATCACTCATATGATACAATTGTATTATTTATTTATTTATTTATTTATTTTCTTAAGCAGCCGAAAGGAAAATGACAGCACACTGCATATAGGACCGTAAGATTTGATACATATATAATCAATTGAGGTCTAGAGTGAGAGACTAGAGTTTTTATATCAAGGTATAGACTACTCAGTCAACAACAATATAATGATTAGATCTGTTATTTGCTATGGAAATCAAAGTAGCTAGTACTCTATGGTGATAAATCTAATCAGTGTGTGTAAAATAATCAGAATGCATCAAATAACCCATTTAACACCACCGATGTATGACTAAATACTACAATAAATCATTTGACCAAATGAAAACACCAAGGGACATACAAACGAAAACAAAATTATCCGCATTTAGTATGGGCATAACTGTAGGGTGCATGCGGAAACAAATGTGTCCAATATTGGAACGTGATGTTTGAAGCACATTAATGCACAATCAATAAACAATGAGAGAAAACTAAAATTCGATAAAATACAAACAGTAAATATGTATGTAGGGCATACTCGAATAGCAAGTAAAGTATTAAGCTGCCTAAAGCAAGCTAAGCTCACCTATGTAAGATTATTGCGGATTCAAAAAGTGTCTCGAATTCACAAAGTCGGAGACTGTAGTAGCAATAATGTCGAGTTGTATCTTATTAATTTGAATAATTATATGAAAAATCTCCTTTACATATCAAATGTTAAGAGTATGATATGCGTTTTTTTTAAACAAATATTCCGTTCTTTCTAAAGGAGGGAGGGGGCGGCAGTACAGGCTGTGCCTAAGGGCGGCAATTTTATAAATCCGCCACTGATCGAAGACAATATAAAAAAAACTTTTATTTTAAGAACTTGAAAATTAAAAAATATTTCCCTTTTTCGTGAATATATATATATATAAGTAAACACTGCCCATATAGAGTTATTGATTAAATCATATTAATTTAATAAGGACGGCTTATCTGTTTCTTGCGACTCGGCGGCCAACAACCTCAGAACGGTCCTGTAAGTGTGAACACTTTTATGATGAATCGTCATCGAAATTTGTTATATAGCATGACGAGTAGAAGGTTTATTACACAACACAAATACAGGGTGTCCCTGAATTCATGGCCAAAACGTTAAGGGATTGTAGGGGATATCAAATAAACCAAATTGGCCGAAATCCTCACGTCTGTCTGCAAAGGACTCGATTTGGCTGCAGAGTGAAACTATTATTATTTACATCTACATCGTTACTACGTGGGCATTACA
Source organism: Dysdera silvatica (assembly GCA_006491805.2). Classification (NCBI taxonomy): domain Eukaryota; kingdom Metazoa; phylum Arthropoda; class Arachnida; order Araneae; family Dysderidae; genus Dysdera; species Dysdera silvatica. The sequence continues at coordinate 70,569 of QLNU02013614.1, read as the reverse complement.
GGCACAAAGAAGGTGGGGTTTTTTTTATGCACATAATTTAAGTTCTTGCCCTAATAGTGCAGCAGAAACAAAAAAATCGGAAATTCCTTTCCTTTCCCCGGTCCTGAGTAGTGTTGCAATTTAGTCATCAAAGGTATGAGAAACGATTGTTTTACCATACTGGAGGCAATTGGGAATTGTTAAGCATGTGTAATAGGTGAAAGAGATCAAAAGAAACAACTTTGGTCCAGTGAACCAATGTCCGAAAATGAGCCGTTCTGGAACTATAGGGCTGCTATTATTTACGTCCACATTAGTCGATCATGTAACAAAATTTGAAAAATTTGCCATTCCGGCCTTGAATCATATTGAAAAAGATTACATTACTTATTATGGTCCTAAACAATTTCCCATGGCCAAATTAATGCAATTCGAGAATTTATGACCCAAACGTGAGAGGGTGCTAGCAAGGCTTAAAATAAAAATTTTCACGAACTGGAACACTGTCCCGGTTTGCTCCAGTACATTTCGAGCCCTGGATGGTAGTACATACAGGCCTGCACAAAAGTTTAGACACAACACAAATTTGAGTATAACAAAATACTATTAAAACTGAAGAAGTAGGAACTTTAATATTACGAAGTATGAACACATGTAATATGCAAATTAAAAATTTGAGAACAGAAATCACATCAGTAGCGAACTTGCTGCAATATATAACTTAAAATAAGTAAAATATGTGGCACAAAAGTTTAGGCACAAACATAAATTTTAGCACTTGCATAAGGAAATGAACAATTTTAATAATCAATGTAGCCACCATTACTTCGTATTAGATTAAATACGCGGTCGTTCATTGAAAGCACAAGATTTTGAAAGGTTTCTGGTTCAAAATTAAACCACGCTTCTTCTATAGCCTTTTTAAGTTCTAAAACGGACGGATATTGCTTTCCATTGGCATACACAACATTCGTTAGTATGCCCCATACATTTTCGATGGGATTACAGTCAGGACTAAGAGCAGGCCAATCGAGAACTGTAATATTTTTAGCGCTCATCCATTCTTTTGTTGACCTGGATGTGTGGATGGACGCATTATCTTGTTGGAAAACCCAGTTTCGTCCACATAAAAGTTCGCCAAAAGGTAATAGGTGACTTTCAAGAGTTGCCTGGTATGCCTTGGAATCTTGTTTTCCATTCAAAAACGCCAAAGAAGTCTGTCCATTGAAGCTAAAGGCTCCCCAAACCATGACTGAACCTCCTCCTTGACGTCTGCTGAACCGACTTAAGGGGCGTTTTCGAAGATCGTGCCAGTAGTGCGAAAGGCCATCGGGACCATCTAAGTTCCACTTTTTTTCATCACTAAATAACACCTGCAGCCATTCGTCACTGTATGATATGTGCTGCCTTGCCCATTGTAGTCGTGCTTGTTTATGATGTAATTGCAAGCAGGGCTTGCGGCGCATTTTTGCATATCTCAAATGCCTGCATTCTACAATCCTTCTACGTATGGTTTCTCTTGACACTCGCATTGCTAACGTGTTTTTTATTTGATTTGCAGACAGGCTTTCATTTGAAGCCAATCTTCGTATTTGTCTATCATCCCGAATGCTGGTCACTCGAGGCCTCCCAGATCGTGATTTTGGTTGATACTGATCACCCCGGGATAACACTCGATAAATGCCTCGCTTTGAACGGTTCAATGCAACAGAAATTTGAGTAACAGATTTACCTTTAGTTTTCAGCCTCCAAATCTTCAAAATCTCGTCATTCGTAAATTGCTTTGACTTCGGCATCGTTCTAAGCATTCTAAATTATTTCAGGCCTTATATAACAACTCTGGGAAACGCCCCTTCGATCACTTGGGAACTTCGCGCCGTTAATTTGCATAAATCTGACATATGTGCCTAAACATTTGTGGCATGCAGATTCCAATATTACGGTGTTGGGATATTTTGTTTCAGTACTTTTGGTAATCTTTTAAGTTGCACAATTTATTATTGGTTCTAGGATTATTTAGATACAATATCGGCGAAGTTCAATGCAAATTCTCGCTTTTATTTATAATTTGCCTCCGTGTCTAAACTTTTGTGCAGGCCTGTACAGCATCCAACAATGCTACGTATCCATAAAGAAAATACGCGGTTAGAAACGTTGTGAGGAGTCGTAAATGACGGACAGACACAGAGGTTTCCAGAGGTGACATTTATTGCGCATAATTACAAGAAATGCTCAAACGTGCATTACCAACATGTCCACCAACACTGACACACTCCGCACAACGGTGGAGTAACGATTGTCGTGATTTCTTGTAAACATCGGGCTGATCGCGTATATCGCCGGCTGCGGAGGCCAGTCGAGTTACCAGATCCTCCGCGAACAGTACAGGCGTCTCGTACCATGGGCGCCCATAAGTGGGGAGGTGGGGGACCGAGCCCCCCTCCCCAGCCGTTGGTTAAAAATTTGATTTTCCCGATTTTGCTATGCAGTTACGTTCAAAAATATAACAACGGATTTTAGGTGACAGTTTAAACACACCTTATTACGAACTAATGAAACAGTAATGCTTTTAGTAGCGGGAGAGGGACGTGTACGCATTCGAGGATTTAGGCGCCCACAAGCTGTGTTTGTTGTTTTGACGCGATGATAGGATTGACCATTAGTATGTTCTAAACAGTAGTTTCTGTAGAGCTTTCCAAACGACTGGAATGTCCTCCGCTCTTGTCGATTTCTGTGGAATTTTATTTTTGCTTTAAACAGCGAAGCATTGCAAGTCAAAGTAAGTTGATTTTGCGATTCCCCAGTTTTGCTATTGACTTCGTTACTGTTTTATATTTAAGTGCGCATTATTATTTTTCATTCTATTAAGTATTGAACTGATTCTCTGCCGTGGATATAGAACTGTGGATTATTATTTTAATGCTGTAACTCTTTTTGATAATGGACATAGGGAAGATTTTTGATCAGACCAGTGGGAAAATCGTTAAAAAGGGGAAACTAGTGCAACAGCAATCTACAAGAGAATTATCTCCGTGCGGGATTGGTTTGGAACAATTTTTAGTGCCTTCAAAAGGAACAGAAAATTCATTTAGTGGTCTCTCAACTTCAGCAGAAAGAATAGTTGAGCAAACCATCCAGTAATGATAAAGACACTCCTCTTTAGCTGTGAAATTTTTGCTGTACGTTATGATTTACGCCTATATTTGAATATTTCATTATCATATGTTTCAGATGATGTAACGTACCAACTGCTAACAAATCCACGGGTGAAGTTTTTTACTCGCGATTTTAAGAAAGACGTACAGGATTTTGGTAAAGATAAACGCAAATTTCAGAAGAGCTGGTTGGACGCATATCCCTGGTTAGTATATTCTCCTTCTTTAAAAGGTGGACTTTGTAAGTATTGTGTGCTGTTTAAATCGACTTTAAGAAGAGGTGTTTTTGGCGCCTTTGTGGTTAACGCTTAAAAGGACTTTAAACATTTCCATGAAGATGCAAGAGCACATGCTAAATCCCAGCGGCTCCAAGAAGCTTCGACTGATGCCATAAACTTCTGTGTTTCTGTGAAAATGAAAAGCAAAAATGTAGTTGAACGTTTGGACTCAGTCAGAGCTGAACTAATTCAGATCAACAGAACTAAACTATTTTGCAAACAATAATATTATATTTTGTGGTAAAGACTGGAAAAGTGACGAACACTACGCAAATATAACAATAATGGAAAAATAACAACGTTTTTTATCGTAGTTGTAAGTTTAAAAGATGGTTCGACGCACGTTTCGAGAGAACAAGGTCTCTCCTCGTCTGGAACTAGCGTGATATAAACAACATTGGAGTGTTGCCAACTCGATGTGGTTAATACGTTGCCGGTAGCGGTTAGTGCTTTTTTCAGGAGTACAGAGTTGTTTCAGGCGGCCAACTTACAAAGTGGTAAATTTTGGTCCCAAAGTTGAGTAGCAGGTGTAGTTGAAGGAGAAGCAGTGGGGAAGAGTTTTAACAGATTTTTCCAAGCCCCGCTAAAACTTGGGGTTGATTTATGGTCGTTCACAAGTGATGCACCAAATCTATGGATGTAAAACGCTTCTAGGAAGTCAAGTTCAATGACCGAAAAAGGTTGGCAAATGACCGTGGCTTCTTTAAAGTTGAATTGATGGTCATTATTCCAACAATGAACTGCAATCGATGATTTTTGAAACTCAGCATTGGTGACATATCTTTGGTGTTCTTCTATACGATGTCGTAGGGCCCGCTTGGTCTGTCCCACATATGATAAATGGCATTGGCAAAACACACGATATACACCCCAGCGTTGTAGTATCGGGATGGTGTCTTTGAGTTGAGAGGGCCGAATTTTGTTATATGGTGAGAAGATGACTCGAAAATTGGCTCTGCGAAGTATGTTTACCACAAACTGTTTGATTCAAATTCACCTCCTGCCCGGAAACCTAACATCGCCGGCAACATCGTTAATATCACCGATATCCCACTTTCTGATGTCCAACACCGGGCACTTTCCTATAACTTCAATTTTGCTCAGTCTTGTCGCCCTTCCATTCCTGCCTTACTTTCACCAATTGAATCGACATTTAAATTTAGCAAAATTTGTCCGTCACAAAAAGAAACTCTCCGCCATCTTATCAGCCATTCGATTCAATCTAACTTGCGCTCCAATCTCGTTCCTAATATGCCTAAACCTGAGAAAGTAGCCTTGAACGAATTATTACGTAATGACAATCTATGCATTACCAAAGCCGATAAAGGGGGCCAAATAGTTGTTTTAACCAAACAACAATATCTCGACGGGTCAGCTAAGGTCCTAGATTCAAGTCTTTACAAACACATTTCGAAAGATCCCTCTGAACGAATTCGAACCAAGTATAATAATCTCATCAAATCATCTGTACTTCTTAATCGTCGCCAGAAAAATTCTCTCACCATATCGCACGCAATTCCTGCCCGGTTTTATGCCCTTCCAAAAGTACATAAACCTGGCATTCCTTTCCGTCCGATCATTTCTTGTATTGGCTCTGTTCCATACAAACTTGCAAAATTTCTCGTCTCTATCTTTGCTCCTTTGTCATCTGCCAATTCTTTTACCGTCAAAAATTCCATTGATTTCATTTCTAAACTGCATCAATTCTCACCTGCGAACCGTACCATAGCTTCGCTGGATATCAAATCGATGTTCACCAATATTCCTGTAGATGGCGCCCTTGAATGTCTTGAATGATACGATGCCGCTTAACCGAATTGCATTTCGCGCAACTTGAGATTGATGAACTAATATCATTGACCTCTTTTTGTGTAAACTGTAACTTTTTCATCTTTAATGGTCAACATTTTCAACAAACCGAAGGGTTGGCACTGGGGAATCCCTTATCCTATTACTGTGTGATATTTACAATCATTACTTTGAAACCAACATGTTTTCTTAAATTACGTTTGAATTTTGGATCCGCTATGTCGGAGATATTTTCTTCATTTGGAATGGTTCACCAGACCAAATCAACTCGATTCTACCCACCATCAACTAAATTGATGGTTATTTCGAATTTTCTATTGAAGTTGAGTCAGAAAGGTCTCTTCACTTTCTGAACGTTTTAATAAAAAAGTTGGTCATCAATTCGAGACATCTGTATACCGGAAGTCTTTCGCTGTCCCTTTGTCCCCACATCGAAATTCTTGCCATCCTCTTCAACAAAAAATGGCGGCATTCTACACCTTTGTATTTCGCGCCTTAGATATTTGCTCTACTGAGTCAGCATTTACAGAAGAAATTAACATTTTAAAAACCATCGCCGTGGACAGAGGCTATAGTCCTAGCATCATCGATAACGTGCTTTCTAAACTCACCAAACTCACTCACCGCTCTACTCTTAACAGTAGTTCTACAGTTGAGTTTTCGGGCACAGTCATCCTTCCGTTCTTTCCTAAAATCAGTGCGACAGTGGCAAACATACTTCGCAGAGCCAACTTTCGAGTTATCTTCTCACCATATAACAAAATTCGGCCCTCTCACCTTAAAGACACCATCCCGATGCTACCACGCTAGGGTATATATCGTGTGTTTTGCCAATGCCATTTATCATATGTGGGACAGACCAAGCGGGCCCTACGACATCGTATAAAAGAACACCAAAGATATGTCACCAATGCTGAGTTTCAAAAATCATCGATTGCAGTTCATTGCTGGAATAATGACCATCAATTTAACTTTAAAGAATCCACGGTCATTTGCCAACCTTTTTCGGTCATTGAACTTGACTTCCTAGAAGCGTTTTACATCCATAGATTTGGTGCATCACTTGTGAACGACCATAAATCAACCCCAAGTTTTAGTGGGGCTTGGAAAAATCTGTTAAAACTCTTCCCCATTGCTTCTCCTTCAACTACACCTGCTACTTAACTTTGTGACCAAAATTTACCACTTTGTAAGTTGGCCGCCTAAAACAACTCTGTACTCCTGAAAAAAAGCACTAACCGCTACCGGCAACGTATTAACCACATCGAGTTGGCAACACTCCAATGTTGTTTACTGCACGCTAGTTCCAGACGAGGAGAGACCTTGTTCTCTCGAAACGTGCGTCGAACCATCTTTTAAACTTACAACTACGCTAAAAAAACTTTATTTTTCCATTATTGTTATATTTTGTGGTGTTCATGATATTTCACTTCGCGGAAAACTCTCACAAAGTGAGAATTTTGAAGACCTACGTGGTTTCCGCATCTATGCAGGATATAAAATTTTTGAAGACCATTTAAAACACATTCAGAAAAATCTAAATACACTTTTCACAGAGTCCAAAATGATTTAATCAACATTTGTGGAGTTATAATCCAAGAAACGACTGTAAAAGAGGTCAATAAATGTGAAGCATTTTCTTTGCTGGCTGACGGAACTGTTGATATTAGATGCAAAGAGCAAATATCTCTTGGAATAAGATACGTCAAAGAAGATGCTGACGTTGGTTGCGTGATAAAAGAAGAATTCTTGGGTTTACTGAGCTTCTGAAATTAGATGCAGAAAGTGTAGAAGACGCTATTTTGCAATCCACGGAACAGCTAGGACTAGAAATGGTCAAGCTTATTGGTTTAGGGTTTGACTGATGCTCCACGATGACTGGTAAAGTTGCTGGTGTTCAAAAACAGATCAGAGAAAAATATCCAAAAGCTGTATATTTTCATTGCGCATCCCATCAATTGAACCTAGTGGTTAACAATCGCAATCATGTGCCAGAAATCAGAAACACAATCGGAACAATAAAGCAAGTGATCAAATTTTTAGGGAGAGCACTGTTAGAATGAAAGAAGTTCCAAAAATTCCTGGTCTTTGTGAAACAAGATGGACTAAAAAATACAAGTCCATACGATATTTTGCTAAACATTTTGTAACCATCAAGGAAGCTCTTAACCGTCTTTCTATTGCTGATGAGGCGAAACCAGAAACACGCTCACAATCCTTCCAGTGAGACACTGCAACATCATCTGTAGTGTTTACCGTGTGTCTTAAAATCATATCCAAATATTCATCCTATCTGGAGCCAGTTGTGAATAAATTACAGTCTATAGATCTTGACTTGCATTCTGTACGTCGACACATAAAGAAGAAACTTCTGGAGGTTTTTCGCAATCACAGGGTGGAATCAAAAGAAGAATTTACTGAAGTTTTCATAGAAGTAAAAGACGTATGTGATTTTTTTGGAAATTGACGTCAAAATGCCCAGAACGTCTACAAGACAAACTTACCGTTCGAACATTCATTATGCCACTCCACTTAATTACTATAAATCAGCTTTATTATTACTTACTTAGATTCCCTAATTATGTCGCTTGAATCAAGGTTTGCCGATCTGAATGAGATATCATTCGAAGTAACTTTAATTTGTCCCAACCTAATGAAAAATATGAAAAAAGATGTTTTTATCAGAGTTGTAAAAGAATTGTCCCAGTTTTATGATATTGAAAATCTGGAAGCAGAAGCCAGAACTTAGTATGATTTATGGAAAAACAAAGATTGTGGTGAAAAAGATCGGCTAAGTGATCTCCTTTCCGGAAATCCATTTTCCCTGCCGTTAAAAGGGCTCTACTGAATTATATGACAATTCCGCCAACAACATGCACTGTGGAAAAATCATTTAGCACCCTTAGGCGAGTGAAAACATGGCTGAGGAGCACAATCAGTCAAGAGCGTCTTTCAAATTTCTGCTTATTAAGTGTTCATAGAATGAGAGAGTAAAAGAGATGAATTTGGCAAAACTGGCTATAGACTCATTTTTTAAAAACAAACGAAATCTGGAGTTTGCTTTTTATGAAAAGTACTAGATATTATGGTGGTGGAATTAAAATTTTTCATCACAATGTTCTAAGCCTTCTACCTTATTTCTACAATGTTTTAAAGTGTAAGTATAAATTTAATTATACAGTTGAGTTGTAACTACTGCGTTTTCAAAAATAAATTGCTACAAACTTTCAATTAATTTTAAATGTAATTCTACATGCTATAAATATACATGTAATATCGTTTCATACACACAAAGCCAATTTTTTAATCAGTTAAAACATTTATTCATGTTTTTGCAACTTTATAAAAAATATAATGAACAGAACAGAAAAAAATATATGTAAATTTTCGATAGACCTTTCACATTTTAGTTACTTTTTAGTTCATTACTAGTTGCCAAGCAGCATCAATTAGTTTTGTAGTATTTTAGCATCATGTACATAGAGAGAGGTAATTTTTTTCTTACCCCCTCCTCCAAGGTTACTCAAATGGGCGCACATGGTTCATATACTATACTTTTCAAATATCCCCATAGAAAGAAATCGAGACAAGAAAGATGAGGTGATCTGGGAGGCCACGGGGTAGAGCCCCCGCCCCCAATCCACCGGTTCCCAAATGTGGCACTCTGATGCTGACACACACGTCTCTTCTAAAACGGGCAGATGCCCCATCGGTCTGGAGCCACATACGGGCACGGATGGCGAGAGGAACCTCCTTCAGCAATAATTCGGTTAAAACCTGTTGCAGAAAAATACGATAGGTTCGCCCATCGAGATGGTTCGTTAGCAGGTAAGGCCCAATTAAGTAAGCATGTACGATCCCCGCCTACACATTGATGCTGAGTCGTTTCTGGTTTGACTTTGAACGTGTACCATATTTGTTCTGGGGCGCCCACAAATCATGCACATTCACTATACCTTCACGTGAGCATGTTGATTCATCCGCAAAGAGAACTTGAGAGACGAAATCGAAATTTACGGTATTTTGCTGCGGGAACAACTGGGAGGAATCTAAGCGAAAGGGATAAGCAGCAACTGTTAATGCCTATGCTTACTGTAAATGAGAAGGGTGTAATTTTTCTTCACGCAGTACTCGCCAGACACTATTCCGCTGTACACCCAGGCTCTGAGCAAACGATCGCACGCTTGTGTCTGGGTTCTCTGTCACCATACATAAGATGTTATCACTCATAGCTGGCGTTCTGACTACCCTTGGTCGTCCGGCATCCCGTCGGCTGACGTGGAAAGTGCCTGTATCACATAGCTGGCGGTGTAGTCTCACAAACAATTTAGGATCGGGCACACGATGCATAGGATATCGCTCATGGTATAACCTTTGTGTCTGTTTACCATTACGTTCAGCTATGCCGTACATCAGGTGCATATCTGCTTTTTCTGCGTTTGTAAACTGTTCCATCTTGTCAATATCGACACCGTAAATACTGCGATGTGGTTGAACCACCGTTTTTAACTCCTTCCACGTCGTCTGCGCCCCCTATCGACACGGCTGCGTTTTTGAATGTGTAATTTCTTTACGGATACATTGTAGTATTGTTGGATGCTATATTTTCTACCTTCCAGGGCTCGAAATGTACTGGAGCAAACCGGGACAGTGTTTCGGTTCGTTAAAGTTTTCATTTTAAGCCCTGCTAACACTGGAGTTGTAAAAAACCCGGCAATTTTGGACACATTGGAAACTTTGATGGGAAGAAACCAAAATAGCTAGAATAAAAAAGGTAGTCCCGTCCTCATCTTTCTTCCGATTGGTCGATTGTGTCGAATCGACCAATAGGAAGAAAGGCGCGGACGGGACTACCTCCTTTATTCTAGCTATTTTCATTTCTATATTCAAAGTTTCCAATTTGCCCAAAATTCCCGGGTTTTTTACAACTCTAGCTAGCACCCTCTCACGTTTGAGTCATAAATTCTCAAATTGCATTAATTTGGCCATGGGAAGTTGTTTTGGAGGGTAATAAGTGGTTGAAGCTTTTTCAATACTATACTCGGCTGGAACGGCAAATTTTCCAAATTTTGTTACATGATTAACTAATGTGGATGCAAATAATAGCATCCCTGTAGTTCCAGAAAGGCTCATTTTCGGGCATTGGTTCACTGGACCAAAGTTTCTTTTGATCTTCTTCACCTATTAAAACATGCTTAACAATCCCCAATTGCCTCCAGTATGGTAAACCAATTGTTTTCCACGCCTTTGATGTCTAAATGGCAACACTACTCAGGACCAGGGAAGGGAATTTTCGATTTTTTTGTTTCTGCTGCATTATTTGGGCAATCGCTTAAATTATGTGGCAAAAAACATTTTTTTTTGTGCATGTAATTGCCTACGTAGTAACGATGTGGATGTAAACAATAGTTTCACTCTGCAGCCAAATCGGGTCCTTTGCGGACATAGGGATGTGTGCCAATATGGTTTATTTGATGTCCTCTACAACCCCTTAACGTGTTGGCTTTATAATTTTTCTTATTTATTTTTTAATATTTTATTAATAATATAACAAAAATAATATTCTAAGAAATTCTCATATTCTGAATGACAATTTTCGCCTTTATATTGCACTAAATTCACGAAAGTGTTTGAGAAGATCCAAAACATTTAAGTACTAATTTCTAACTTTATGTTAAAATAATTAATTGTAAATTTTTATATCTAGAATGCTCTTGGGATAATTATTGGCAGTTAGTGAAAAAACCTCACTTGCGGTAATGCGGTTACCACGAGAAGTTCTGTATTTACCTTTGAAAAAAAAAAACATATTGATGAATTTAGGGACACCCTATTTAGATGCAAATGGATGCTACGTAAGTGTGCTGATTTTCAGGTTATGTTCAGCACATTTTTCCCTCGTTAATTATTGTTTTTCATTATTTATATGAACATATATATATATATATATGTGTGTGTGTGATTTATAAAGAAGAGTGCGTTGATCAGAAAATGTGTTTTTCTAAACAATGCATTCTATACAACACACTTTCTCCATATAACGCACTACACAATATATTATACATAAAGAAGATCGTTTTTGTAGTGGAAGTATTTTTATGAAACCGCCAACTTCGATATATGGAGGTCATGGGCGTCGGCAAGAGGGGGCACTTGGCCCTCCCTTGAATTTTTAAAAAAAATTTCATTTTTTTTTCTCAAGAGCAAAAATATGCAACCTCTTTAGTCTATTTGAACTAAATAGTCTCATCATTTAATTAAACAAATTAAATACTTATTTAAATAATTTAATTATGGTATTTTTGAATGAAGGTTTTTTATTTCTGCTGAAGTAATCTTTGCCCACCCCTACAAAAAATTCTGCCGACGCTCATGATGGAGTTTCTTATTTATTTCACTGTTAGGTTTCTCCCATCACCTTATACGAAATCGTATTTCAGAATTTCCCGCCAACAAATTTTAGATGCCCCGTCGCGTGTTGCCATTCGTACTCTGATAAATAATCAAAATAAATGATGCCTGCAATTTTTTGTATCGGTTATAGTTTTGTTCTTTAAATCATTTTCAAACTCCAGTTTTGGCAACATCGTTTGTTTGTAGCGTTCCCGTGACGTCTTCGAACTGAAACACGAGGCATAGCAATTTCATCGCTTTGTTGTATGTTGACGTTATCAGAAGCAACGGAATTTTGCCAATGCCGCGTGTTCTGTTTGCTAATAACTTGAAAACGATAACGCCTCGTTTGCTGACTTGGCGTCTTTAACGGAGCGACTTGTGACAATAATCGAGACTTTTTTTGAAATACCTGATCCACATGTTAAAAAAGTATTTTACTCTCAATGTATTACTCACATTTAGTATTAAATATATTCACGTTGTAGAGTTGGGCTGTTTCAAAAATACCACAATGTAGTACTTTCCCAGTGACGTAACTAGGGAGCGCTAGGAGTAGCTTAGCCCATCTCCCTGAAAAATTCAAACTCTACAGAAAAAAGAAAATCTGCAAATGAATTCTTTTCTGCATATAGAGCATTAGATTTGGAGCTATAGACTTCGAGGCCGGTTACGCCCGTGAAAGAATAGGACATGTAGCATTATGCTTGCACGTTCGTTTATGCCGTCAAATCGGAACTTCTCGTAGTAAAATTTTTAACTTCATTATGCCGTAGTCTGGGGTTTAATTTCCTAGGCAGCAAAGGTTTGGATTCTTCGAAAAATTGCGAAGTCATGTCGCGTTTGTTTTGGCGCAGCATGACCCTAGGCGCCGACTTGAAAAATTATTGTGGGTTCCAAAAATTTTAAATCGAATAACCGGCACACATTTCAAAGGATTTAAGTGTAATTTAAATTTCATTATCAGATTATCTGGTACAATAAGACACCTGAAATGTTAAAATGAAGCAAATTATAGTTAATTATAGAAAAACATTTTTCTCTAGATAATTATTTAACGCCCCCTAAATGTATACAGGGTGTTCCGAAAATATCGGATCAAAAGTATATAGCCATGATCCTTGTACAAAATGGACCATAACGACCCTTTACATGGGGGGTCGGAAATAAATAACCACGGAGTTATGGCTATAAACAAATAACAAAGCATGATTGGATGAAAAAAAAAGCATTCCCAAACTGGACGTATTTATCCAATACACAGCATCTGGGCTGTATTATAAAAAAAAAGGATAGCTTATTCGCTGTGCATATGTGGCATGTGGGTGTTAACAATTTCGAGCCAATGAAAATTGTATTTGAAAGTTTGGCCTTTAATTTCCCAACTTCCGCCGTCGCCAATTTTTGGCGGGAATGGCGAACTTTTGGCAAGCTACTTTCGAATCGAATCTCGATAGAGCCTATAGTCATAATTCAGAATCGATCAAGACAGACATAGGCATACGGAAGGGGGTGGGGGGGGGTTATGTAGGCCATAACATACCACACCTGAGTGAATGTTAACCACATGTCTACGGCAGCAGTCGCCCAAATGGTAGAGAGAATTCTGGAAAATCTGAACATTATTTGCATTTTTAATGTTTTATTAATAATAAAACAAAAATAATATTTTAAGAAATTCTAATATTCTGAATGACAATTGTCGCGATTATATTGCACTAGATTCATGAAATGTACTTGATAGGTTCCTAAATTTTTAAGTACTAATTTCTAACTTTCTATTAAAATAATTAATTGTAAATTTTTGTATCTAGAATGCTCTTGGGATAATTATTGGCAATTAGTGCAAAAAACCTCACTTGCGGCAATGCGGTTACCAGGAGAAGTTCTGTATTTATCTTTGAAAAAAAAAAAAAACATATTGATGGTCTGCAGGACTTAAAATTATGACTTCAGTGGTCCGTGAGGTCCGAAAGGTTAGCAATCGTTCCCAACCTATGATGTAGAGGTAAACCCTCTCATTCGAACCCCTCCCCTTAGAAATTTCTGTGTATGGGATCAAGGGTAATTTTTCGATACTAACTTTTATTATCAAGCTATTTATTATTTACCTGCAGGACAGACTTTTGAATTTATGGCATATTAAATCATAAGCGAAAATAAAAGAATCTTCAGAGCATAAATGCTTATGATTGGCAGGTGGAGGGCATTGATGGATCTAGTATGAATCCTAGAGGTGGGGAGGGTGGCGATTGTATGAAAGTGCACAAAGTAATTTTAAACTGGGGGGTTCAATGGCAGATCCAGGATGTTGTTATGGGGAGCGGTTTCGGGGACCTTCATCAGGGAAATTTTTAGTTTTGGACTATTAAATAGTTTAGGTAAATGTTGTTATATTACTAACTTTATTTTATGCTCATCAAAATATTTAATGTACGTCAATGAACTAAAGTTGGACTTTAATTAAACTGTATGGTGTAGGTTAGCTTATAGTTAAGTATAACAGAAGGATAAGCTAGTAAAGGAGACATATACAATAACCAAAACGATAATTTACAATGGAATTAATAGAACAAGTTTAAATTTAAACTAAAAAATATTGTAATTATTTTACTTTTTTTATAACAAGCAACTTTACTAAGGTTTGCTAAGTTACATAGAGTGGTTTAGTAATTTGTTATATTTATAGGTGGATGTTGAAAATTATTGTGTAGTTTAGTAAGCTAAGTGCGAAATCAAGCCATCTTGGTTTCTTTGAAAAATTTGTCAATCACTTTATTTACATCAATATGAATATTTCTGTGGGTGTGTATTAAAAGTTTCTCTTCTGAGATCCGCGTTCGAAGCCAAGTTTGTAGATGCTTCAACGATAAAAAAAACTACTTTCGGCTGAAACAACACTTACTGAAAACATAGCTTAAGGGGTGAGAAGCTTGTAGATTCATGAAAAAAGTCGGGTTCGCATTTCTCGAAGACTTAGAGACTTTGGACGCCAGTGTAAGACTTTTGTTTATTACAGTCATAACAAACAACACATAAAATATTCTTCATCGTCTTTATTTTTTTCTATTTAAGCCTGACTGGGGGTGGGGTCGCCCTCTCCGCCCCTCGCTGGATCTGCCAATGGGGGCGTCCCAGTGGCACAGTTGGTAAGGCGTCCGTATACGGATCTTGTTAACGCATGCTGGGCGGAGGGTTTATTCCTTTTAGTACCGGGCTCCCTTGGCCGCACCGGGTCCCTGTGCAATCCCCCCTTCCCCCTATCGCCTGCCCTGCCCTTCGTAGCAAAAATTGAAACACTCCTTAGGTAAACTTCTTTAATCGGTGTTGCGAGTCTCGAGATATTTATTTTTCAAACTAAACTTCTTGTTTAGAACCAAGAGGGCTCCCACGGATCTTGAGGCCTCCTATGTTCGTAGTGCACCACTGAGGAAAGTTGCCAGCCCTACGTAGGAGCCTTAAAATCTTTATTTATGAAATTGCGCTAATTATAAAATCAAGTCGCCAATCTCAGCAACCACAAAAAATGCCAACACGCCTGGAAACCTGTTTGAGGATGCAATGTAGCAACCCCGCGCCGGAGTTGAAATTTCGGGGGAGACAACTTCTTGGTTTGTAAGCACCATTGGTCATTATAGATCCCGCCTCTGCTACTCTAAATAAAAGTATGCATAACTCCGTGGATATTCATTTCCGACCCTCCGACCCCCCATGTACAGGGCCGTTATGGTCCATTTTGCACAAGGATCACGACTATATACTTTTGACTCGATGTTTTTGGAACACCCTGTACAAAAAGAAGTTGACTGAAATAAAAGTCAGATACACCAGGAGTTTCAGGGGAGCTTGGGAGGAAAAACAAAGTAAAAAGTAAAGAAAAGTGTGGATCCCCCAGCTGTTGAAAGATAAGGTTGGTCAACTTACTGGATAACATATTTTCGCCTTTATCACTATGACAGATTCTCGTCTCTGTATGTAGTGCTAAAGACTAGACTTAAGTATTTTGTGTGAACCCAGACAAAACGAAAAATTTGCTTTTATAAAAGGTGCAGTGAACAGGGTATAAATAATGAAAATATTGAAGACTTGATGACGAAAAACTTCGTGCATGTATTTCCGTACGTGTATTTTCCCCACGAGCAAAAATATTAGGGGTTCGAGGAACCCACAACAAAATTATTGAGGGTTCAAAAAGTGCCTTGAATCCAGGAAGTCGATGCCACTGACCACAACGATGACCTGGCGCTGCAAAACGCGCAACTTTATTTTTTATGCATCATCACTTTCGCGCATCGAAAATCTGTGTATTTTTTTTTTTTTTTTTAAAGACACAAGCAGGTTTTTTATCCTTAATAACCGATATAGTAGGGAACTAGTTCTTCCAGTTGTTGTTTACAACAGGGTATCTACTCATTTGGAAAACCTGGAAAAGTCAGAGAAATTTGAAATCCATTGTTATAATAAATAACTTATTAAAATAATTTTCCTGAACTGTGCTTTTTGTACGACATTGCCTACTGAAAATTTTGAAAATTTGTACTTTTGACTAAACTTCTTTACCCCTCAATGTAGGTCTCTGTTCGTGGTTTGGGGCCACCCAGAGATACTGTTGTTTACTACA
>QLNU02013614.1:0-40888 GCA_006491805.2 Dysdera silvatica | reverse complement strand
GCAACTTAAAAGATTACTAAAAGTACTGAAACAAAATATCCCAACACCGTAATATTGGAATCTGCATGCCACAAATGTTTAAGCACATATGTCAGATTTATGCAAATTAACGGCGCGAAGTTCCCAAGTGATCGAAGGGGCGTTTCCCAGAGTTATATAAGGCCTGAAATAATTTAGAATGCTTAGAACGATGCCGAAGTCAAAGCAATTTACGAATGACGAGATTTTGAAGATTTTGAGGCTGAAAACTAAAGGTAAATCTGTTACTCAAATTTCTGTTGCATTGAACCGTTCAAAGCGAGGTATTTATCGAGCGTTATGCCGGGGTGATCAGTATCAACCAAAATCACGATCTGGGAGGCCTCGAGTGACCAGCATTCGGGATAATAGACAAATACGAAGATTGGCTTCAAATGAAAGCCTGTCTGCAAATCAAATAAAAAACACGTTAGCAATGCGAGTGTCAAGAGAAACCATACGCAGAAGGATTGTAGAATGCAGGCATTTGAGATATGCAAAAATGCGCCGCAAGCCTTGCTTGCAATTACATCATAAACAAGCACGACTACAATGGGCAAGGCAGCACATATCATACAGTGACGAATGGCCGCAGGTGTTATTTAGTGATGAAAAAAAGTGGAACTTAGATGGTCCCGATGGCCTTTCGCACTACTGGCACGATCTTCGAAAACGCCCCTAAGTCGGTTCAGCAGACGTCAAGGAGGAGGTTCAGTCATGGTTTGGGGAGCCTTTAGTTTCAATGGACAGACTTCTTTGGCGTTTTTGAATGGAAAACAAGATTCCAAGGTATACCAGGCAACTCTTGAAAGTCACCTATTACCTTTTGGCGAACTTTTATGTGGACGAAACTGGGTTTTCCAAAAAGATAATGCGTCCATCCACACATCCAGGTCAACAAAGAATGGATGAGCGCTAAAACTATTACAGTTCTCGATTGGCCTGCTCTTAGTCCTGACTGTAATCCCATCGAAAATGTGTGGGGCATACTAACGAATGTTGTGTATGCCAATGGAAAGCAATATCCGTCCGTTTTAGAACTTAAGAAGGCTATAGAAGAAGCGTGGTTTAATTTTGAACCAGAAACCTTTCAAAATCTTGTGTTTCAATGAACGACCGCGTATTTAATCTAATACGAAGTAATGGTGGCTACATTGATTATTAAAATTTTTCATTTCCTTATGCAAGTGCTAAAATTTATGTTTGTGCCTGAACTTTTGTGCCACATATTTTACTTATTTTAAGTTATATATTTAAAAGCCTGCTAATGATGAGTTCTGTTCAAATTTTCAATTTGCATATTACATGTGTCTACTTCGTAATATTAAAGTTCCACTTCTTCAGTTTTAATAGTATTTTGTTATACCCAAATTTGTGTGTTGTGTCTAAACTTGTGCAGGCCTGTATATGTACATATCGTGATTTTAGTAACATTTATTTGTTCCGATTAAATACTGTGCCAAGAAAAAAATTAAATTGGAGTAGTACACTTAAAAATTTAGCAGTTGCAGATTATTTTTGCTTTCTGTCGGCACAATCGCCAAAACCATAACGTCCGTCCACAATCTACAGAGAAGCACCAGGATCTTCCTCTTACATCACAAAACGACGCACAGTTTGCAATGCAGTGAAAGCCTCTATCACACTAACAGGACTTTCGTTGAAATGGCTGAATTGTCAATGTGTTCGTCAGTTAAAAAGATCAGTTTTCAACAAGGTTTTATCGTGCCGTTAACGGCCTAAACCAGTGATATTCAAACTATGGGTCGCGACCCCAAATGGGGTTGTGAAAAATTACCTTGGAGTCGCAAGATGGATGAAAAAATTGTAAATAAATTTACTTAAATACAAATACATCATTGCCAAACCTTTTTGAGAAAAAAATATTGGTTTTTAAATTGTGAAATTTTATTGAATTCTACAGAAAATACTATATTTTTAGAACACAACGACTTCAAAGAGATAACACTTGTGGCCGAGCCCACAAGTGAGCTTCTCTGCATGGTCTCCTTACTTACTAATTAATATAATATACATAATTAATATAATTTTGTATTTAATGTGTTTTCTTTACTCGGTTAAAAATAGCTTTATTATGGAGATGTGGCGGCGACGGACAAAGGATGGGGGGGTCGCGGCTTGAAAAAATTTGAGAACCACTGGCCTAAACTATTTCGGCATCTAATGAAATACCGCAAATAGTCACATTGTCGTCCATTGAGACATACTCATCACAGGTAACCGAATCCATATACGCAATTACAAATAAATCATTATTCCGGTTGCTTGGAACGATCTGATAAATGCTCTTTCCCAGGCACAAGTAGCCCTGGAATAAATAGAGGCAAGAATCACCAATTCTCATAAAGAGGGCAGATAAATTAATTAATTAATAAAAATTGCGCGTCATATCTCTTTACATGGGATGTGTAATAATAAAGCTTTGACCACAAGGCATCACTTGCGTTTTCCACGTTTCTGCAACTCCCTCAAAAAAAAAAAAAATTTCCACCCTCCTCAGTAAAACTGGTGTTTCCACGAACTATTGCAGGTCGTTTATATCAACCTTTGAACAACGAAGTATTTTTTTTCTTTTCTTTTCAATATAGTATAGTAGAATCTCATTAATCCGAATTAATTGGGACAGAGACTCGTTCAGACTAACCGAAATCTTTACTATAGAATGTACTGTACGCTATAATTTTTCGATGTACGTGTGTGTTTTGGTGTGCACACGTGAGAGACAACAAACTACGGAAATTTCCCCTACTACATGGGAAATTTCAATTAGTTGGCAACACGCAGTGCGATAATTGTTTACGTCTTGTCAGTCGGCTGTCGTTGAAAAAAAAAAGTTCGGATTAACGAGAATACTGTAATTTCTCTTCATAACGTCGTTGTAATTAACGACGGTAATTCGCGGTCTTGACAAATACAATCAAACTTCGATTTAATGATACCCGATTTAACGATTGTTGCTTTTATTGGTCTGGATTGAGTCCAGCGTTATATTTTCCTTAATTAAATGTTGGCTTTTTTCGATTTAACGATAACTCTGCGTCATTATCCTGCAGTTGTAAGTAGAATTTCAGTTAAGAAAATCAACTTCAATTCGAGTTCATTCAATTGAAGCGAGTGCTGGTTTACAATATGCAGAATATTTACTGCGTTTTGACGTCAATGAGGAGCTTTTCGATGCATTTGAAAAAATCGAAAAGGCATTGTTGAATGCCAACATCCGAGAAAAAACAAAATAAACGTCGATCAAAGATTTCTTTTCGAGGTAGTAATTACGTACGTACTCGTGTCTTACGTTACTTAAAATTAACACGTATTCTTCAGAACATTGGTAAACATTTTTATGAGTTTCCTTTTCCACAATTTCTTCAGTTCCGATTAATAGCGTACCCATGGTTTTTGCTCGGAGGAAGACCGAAAATGTAAAAAGTTTGATTTTTTAATGTAATAGTTACTACTTTTAACGCATTTTACACACAAATTTTCAGCTCAAGGAAGAGCCAGGGATCCATCACACATCGACATGGGTGCCCATATGAGTACTTCTGGGGGAGGCTGACAAAAACATTACCTCCCAAGGCTGTCAAACATTTTAGTGAATGTACAAGATACTAAAATGCTACAAAAATAATTGATACTGCTTGACAATTAGTAATGAGCTAAAAAGTACCTTATTTTAAAATGTGACTGTAAAACTTTTGAAAGTAAATGCATAGCAGAATCGGGCAAATAAAATTTTTAAATGGCTAAGGGGCTCCCCGCCCACTTATATAGGCATAGGCGCCCATGCACATTGAGGATTGTTGAAATATGTGTACTAAAAATTCGAAGGAAACTGAATAGCGTAGTTTAAAAAAATAAAATAAAATAAATCGTACGTTAAGTTGTTGAAGTTATATTTAAAGCTTCGGGCTCAGGCTCAAATTCCCACAAAGTATTTAGGGCACGGGCGAGCTTAAATTGCAAGTCTTCAGGTTCAGGCCTTGAAAGTAAGTCCGTACTCATCTCTAGGGTCTACCTGCGAACCAGGTGTACTACATTTACCATGCACTTCTTATAACGACAAAAGCAATTTATATATTTTTATAAATAAATGCAGCTTCAAATACCAGAGGGCTTATTTTTGAGTCACTCAACGCGATATAGCATACCATAATTTACATGATTCTCATATAAAATCAGTACGCACGTAGTAAGTAGATACTTTTTTAATTATATACATACAAAGAATTTAAAAACGAAGTTCTTACGTATTTACAACATACAACAACAAAAGGAAATGAAAACGAAATACCCGGATAAATAAATAAAAAAAAGGTGCAGGCATAGGCGTAGGCAGGGAGTTCATAAAGGGGAGGTTATAGGCTCAATGAAGGTGGGGAGTTGCACAGAGCTACAACTCATATATTCCTATGTTAAATATACAAAATTTCATTGCAATGTGGGGTTACAATCCTCCACCCCCACGGCTAAATCTATGGGTGCAGGTCGTTTAGATTTCGTTAAATCGGAGTTCTACACCGTAGGATCCTATACAATAATCGTTATATAGAAACCTGTATAACGATGTTATAAACAAATATTGTAACTCTTTTGTCTGGATGTCAGAAAATTCGGCTAGATCTAATTATTTATTAGTCAAATTGACGACGACGCCGTGTTCACGCGCATGCGCAATGTGGTTGGGAAGCTAGCTCACGATTGCAATTGAACATCTCAATTGTTAAGTTCAAGAACGAGTGAACTGCTTACTCGAATGTAAATTTGAGTCGCTTGCGATTCTTTCGTTTGTAAAGACATTTCGTAATCGTCCATCGTTAAAACACTGACACACACATATCAAACAATTATATAGCTTACAGTAAATTCTATAGAAAAAAAATCCGTTTATCCGAACAAGTCTCTGTCCCAATTAGTTAGGATTAACGAGACTGTTGTACCAGAATTGTACATATTTTCGATACACTCTAATGCCATTAAAGAATTTGGTGGTGAGCTCTCATTACATTCCCTGTCTGATCAGGATTCTTTGTCGCTTTTACTTCACTGCAGGACCGGAACTAGGGGGTGGGAGCGAACCGAACTTTCGCCTTGAGCGGCAGATTTTTCGAGGCGGCAAAACGGAATCATTATAAAGAAAAAGAAAATCGTTTTAGGGTGGCAAAACAAGAGTTCGCCCTGGGCGGTACAATACGAAGCGCCAGTCCTTCCTCGGTGTCATTTCATGAAGTGGAAATAAGGTAGTAGGAGAGCTTTGGCAATCAGGGTGTTTCTCAAGCAATTGCGCGCTCGCCAGTCCTTGTATGTGGTTCAAACACATGTAAATTTCTCCCTGCTGGCACCGAGCTCACTATAAATCGGGTACCATTGGCGTACGCAGGGGGTGTTAACTCGTTGCACGAAATTCCCGCTTTGGCGATGCGCGAACGGGAATATGTAAGCTGAAGCTCTGTAACCCTCACATTGAGCCTAAAACCCTGCTTTACGAACTTTCTGCGTACGCCTATGCCGGGTACGCCTGTATTCTTGTTTAAACCATTCATTTAAATATGACGAGTAACAACTAAATTTAAGAGAACTGGTTGAACATCTCATGAATGAGATCATGTTGCTGCTGAATGGCGGTCAAATTCGGTTTTATCTTCTTTCTCCGAAAAAAAAAGAGCGTTTTAACTGAAAAACACACTCGTAAGGACGAGACAGTCCGTTGTTTCCTCTCGTTGAATAATTCAATTAGGCTCCATGCAAAGATCGGTAACAGATAAACTAGTTCACAATACAGTAAAGACCTCGCACTAGGCATTGAAAAAGCTGTATAAATATGGCAGCGAGGGCAAGGCCGGCTCGGCCTTGGCAAGCAGTAAGCCAACACATAAATTGCCGCGCTATTTACAGCGTTTCCGTAAGCAGTTTGTTACGCGAACTCCTTGCAAATGGCTATTAAGTTGCTTTTGAAGACCAGATACGAAAAAAAACATTTATATAATACACTTTGAAAATTAGCATAAACAATGCTTTCTCGAGATGTACATCCAGAATGGTTCAAACCTGCTTGGCGGCAATTCTCCCGTGGTGTCAAGGCGCGTTATACAGAGGAAAGTTGGTTTTTTTGTTCTAGCTTAGGGATTCCCAACCTGGAGTGGGATACCGGAATTTCAGGGGGTGCGACGAAGACTAACGTAGCAATTCAAAACTAGATGAGGGGGGAGGGGGGTCTCAAATGACTTTAACTATGTGATGCGGCCCTAGAGAAAATGTTTTGAATTCAAATGGGGAGGAAGATTAAGCTTCCCCCCCCCTACAACATTGAACGAAGAGAGCGGCTTGTGAATCTGAGTCATCACTGGGTTTACTGTTTCTATTTTTTTTTTTCTTTTTCTTTTTGTGAATAAAGTAAAGTTTAATTACTCAATTTATAATTGCATTTTATGGGTGAAGTTAAAAGCTTATTTCTTAAGTCCACTCACGGCACTGTATGTGGTTCAGTGATTAGAAATTAGACTCCTTTATACTCAAATGTGATATTAATTTTGTAGGAGGTGCGAACACCAGTTAAGCATTCCTCGATTTGCGGACAGGGTTAGATTACGGCACAGGAAAAAAGAAAAATAAGTGTTTCCCCTAGATTAAAAAAAGGGGCAGGGTGCTCACTCATAAAGAGGGCACTGCAGCTGAAGGAAAGGGGTACTTTTAACGCGGGTACTTTTAAAGAAAAGTCAGTCAAAATTAAGCTGTCTAGCTGTATTGTGCGTCGAAAAAGTTGCTTTAGATCAGGGTTGTCGAAACTTTTTGGGCAGCGGGCCACTTACAAATTTTTACTGTTTTCACGGGCACGTGGCCGGAAGAAATCCCTTCAAGGTTTCTTCCGGCTATCTTTTGATTCACTTGCCATATGGAAAGGGGTCACCTATGCTGCTCTGACGGTTTTTCTGAAAAAAAAAATTGGATTGATTTTTTTTTTTAATAATTCAAATAGTTGTCGGCGGGCCGGATTGCGGCCCGCGGGCAGTATGTTTGACAACCCTGCTCTAGATCATTATTTCTCAAAGTGTGTATTTTGCGGAACCCCAGGTTTCCATGACGATCCCCCACGGGTTTCACAAGCAATTTGTAAAATAGCGCCAAAAATTACAAGAAAATCTGTGATTTTTCCCAACGTGGCAACCCTCTGAAGTTAGAGTTAACTAACCGTAATGGACATGCTGCAACAATGGAGAAGTGGTACCTACCTTTTTATACGGATTTATCGCTTACGTTTATCACCCAGAGATAAACGACAGCCCCTTGGATTTCCTTAAATAATACTTATAAAGGGGCTCCGTGATAAGGCAGGTGGTAAGGAAAGGGTTCCATAGGTGTTCCCATTCTCTTTTCAAAGTAAAATACAAGGGTTTCTAAGCACCTACATCATCTTTTCTAAAGACCAATTGAGGCATGCCAGAAACCATATTGCACCTTCAGCGCATCAATATCGTCAATAGTTCTCGAACTTTTTATTCCGGCGCCCTCTTTACACCTACATGGGGATGTCACGCACCTCCTTCGCGTTCGACTTAATATATGAATAAAAATATTTTGTTTGCTTAGTGCATGCATTTTTGCATATATGTACATGCTTATTTTAATCATAAGAAAATTAATATGTCATTAAAAAAATTAGAACAGTTGTGTTGAAATATATTCAATACCTAATTCAGCATGAAATAAAATTTGAGATTTTAAACACATCAATACTTTCTTTTTATTAAAAAGCACAACTTGATCTCGTGTTCCACAAAAAAAAAAAAAAAAAAAACAACTCATCATTAGCATTTATATCCTGACTGTAGAGTGCAATCCCTTTATATTAAATACGATATTTTTATTAGATCTATATTTAACTTAATTATGATAATTATTTTGAGCGTCATGCTAAAATAGTTGAGCTTACTGATAGCAAAATATTGCTGTGTTGATACTGGGGGATGCTTTTCTTAACATTATACATAATCCCCACTCCAGTAAACTTTGTGCTCAAAAAAAAGACGTACCCATCAAATTAAACATAAACATTATTTTTACTTACGAAAAATTACACCAGCAAACAACAAGCAAATGTAATTAATGCAAACAGTACTATAATATGGATGGATATAATATGGATTATAAAAATGTGTTTCAATCAAAGGCAGATTCAGAAATCTTCCAAGGGAGGGGAAATTTGTTTCCGGTTCCTATTTTTAGCCAAGTGCCTTGTACTTTTCTTTTTCCATGATGTAATCCCAGCTCCGGGGGGTAGTCTCATCGCCCTCCCTTGCATCCGTCCTTAGCTTCAATGGCGCCATTGGTTAAAGAAAGACTTGTGATGCAGTCCTTCTCAAAACCAACAACAAATCTCAAACGGCCTCAATACATAATACACTTCCCACTGTTAACTGAAAGTGCCCCCAGACTATCATGTGACGATAGTCTTTATATATTTTACCTTATCTGAATATTGGTCTGTGTCTACAAATGCAAACCTACGAGAGGCGTTCAATAAAGATTTACCCTGACCCACTTTCGATTTTTGTAGGAAGCTGAAATTGAACATGCATCATGATACATATCTCCATAGGTAACGTGTTAATTTGCAGCTCTGAACTACTAACAGTTTCTCTTCTACGGGCGCTAACGTGGGCTAATGGAATAACGTATGATCATGGAACCAGCTGAATTCGGAGCGGTCATCAGATTCTTGTACTTGAAAGGCCGTACACCATGGGAGACGTTTGATGAGATGAAAGGGACTTACGGGCAGAATTCCCATCGTATGACGTAGCCAAGTGTGGTCAGACTTCAATGGAAACGGCTCCCACTCCAAGGCGGCCACAGAATGCCGTTGACGAAAACACCATCCATCAAGTTCCATTTTGAAGGATTGCCGTATAACCGTTCGCCAACTAGCCACACATGTGAAGATCAGTACGGGGTCTGCGACAAATATCATCAATGACCTTTTACTTATGGGTGTTAAAAAAGTGTTCTAACGGCGGGTTTCGCGGTTATTGACACCGTTCCAAAAGCAAGAACGAGTCGCATGCTCACCGGGTCTTTTGGCCATGTGTCAAGAAAACCAGGATGACTTCAACAGCCTAATTACGCAAGACGAAACATCGGTCCATCATTATGACCCAGAGACTAAATGCCAGTCCAAACAATATAAGCACCCTGACTCACCACCTCCAAAAAAGGTACATGTCCAACTGTCAGAGGGCAAGGTCACTCTCACTGTCTTTTGGGACCAGCACGGAGAATTAATTGACAGCGGATTACCTAGGAAATGGTACCACAGTTACTGGGACATACTACGCTTCACTGCAGCAGAAATTGCAGAAGGGAATAAAAATTGAAAGGCATAGTATGTTGGCCAAAGTTCTGAACATCCTGCAGGATAATGCCCTGGCTCACAACTTGCATGTTGCTCAGACAAAAGCATGGTCCTGTAGCTATGAAATCCTTCCTCACCCCCTTATTCTCCCGACCTCGCACCCTCCTTATTCTCCTGACCTCGCCTCTTTCTAACCATGATGTTATTTTTAAAGGAAAAATGTTTCCTAGATGGTGACATGCTGATTTCTGAGGTCAAGTCATGGCTTCTGATGCAATCTGCTGACTTCTACAAATGACGTCTAAAGAGCTGCATAAAGCGATGGGAGAAGCGTGTGGTTCTTGGTGGTAGCTATATACAGGACTAATAACTGTGCCAAGTTGAGTTTGTTCTAGGCCACGGGAAGTAGGTCAGAGGACATCTTTATTGAACGCCCCTCGTGTATATCACCGCCATCGGCTTTTAAGGTAGAAAGTCATGATTGAGTCGTCCAGCCAACGGTGTTTCGATTTCGCGAAAAGTGAGGAGCTCTAAGGCCAGTTAACAAAAACTAAGTACTTTTAACGATAGTGGGAACCCTGAACTATTTACTGCTCACATAATATCAATTATGGGGAAATAATTGATCATTTTGATAGGAAAAAAATGTAATATAAATTTTATAATCTGTATATTATAGAGGCTGTTATATACATTGTTGTTTTATTTATTTTTTAATTTCTGGAAGTACGTATACGTATTTTGTTTTAAGTAAATCGCATAATTCAGAAAAGAATAATGTAATAAAAAAGTTTATCTTATTCATTCAAAAAAATAATTACATGCTACAAGGGGGCCACGAAAAAAATGTTTACAGCCTTACAATGCTGTTTCTTTTTGGTTTTACGGCTCAAAGACTACAGTGGTCATGCTGCGCCGGGACCTACTGTTTTCCGAGGAATCCGAACCTCTTAAGGCCTAGGGAACCAAACCCCGGACTACAGTGAGCAGTGCGATCTTTATGAGATCTCTGAGTAAGCGTTCTTTGCACTGCTGGGAGTCGAACCCGGATTAGCGGCGCACTAGGAGAACGCGTTACCACACTGCGCCACCGCAGGGCCATAAAACTTTAATTCAGCCTTAGATTCGGGGCATGGAAAAGGTCAAGAACTTTTGTTCGTGACAGACATAACGCTTGCTTATAGTTTTATGTGCCAAAACCATAACGAGTGATCTGGGCTGGGACAGCTGGCTCAACGTTAGTCCAAGTGACGGCACGTACATAGATATGTGACTAAGCTTTACGGGACTGGAGAACTCTAAAAATTAACCAAAATGGAAGGTTTAATGTATAAAAAGGACCACTCCTGGTGATCAAGCTTTAGGTCCTTAAATATATACCCGCCACTGCTATGTTTGCAGCGTGGAGGACTCAAAAGACCGATAATTACTGAGCCACTAAAGCTCCAGAAACAAAAAGATCAGCGCGATGTAATCCCGGGTTCGAGTCCCAACGGTGTCAGAAAAAGACTATCGACTAGCTACCCACTGTAGTCCGGGGATTAGTGCCCTGGGCCAGCGGTTCTGTAACGTCCCTAGACAGCGGACCCTCTTCAGAGATCACTCGCCCTCGCGGACCCCCAAGAATTAACTCAAAGTTTAAAGCCCGGAATTTGCATCACACATATTTATTTCTAGTGTTTCATCACTAATTTTCACTATTTAAGGAAAGAATTTTTCGTTCCCTCATAATTTATTCTTAGCATTAAAGAGTAAATGTTCATGTCCTAGTATTTTTCAAACCATTGTGGAACACCGGGAGGACACATCTGACTCCTCCTGATACGGTCCCTGGGAACCCCAGGGGTCCGCGGACCATAGTTAAAGAACCGCTGCCCTAGACCATAAGAGGACTCCTCGGAAAATGCAGATCCCAGAGCAACAAAACCTGTGATTTCCTTGCGCCGCAAAACTCACAAAAAAAGTTACCGTATCAGTTTAAGTGACCTTTTTCCGCTTTATGACGCAAGGACAACAACGAACATGCTGTTTCTTCCAAAGGGAGGTACCTTTAAGGTAGCGGAACCCACAAACTGGAGCTTGTCTTCTCCACCCTCTTCTCTGGGGATAAAAACCTATATGTATATTTTTATAGTACTGACTTCTAAAGTGAACGAGTCAAAAGAATGACTCTGCCTATCTCTAATCATGTAAGATTAGAGACATGCAGGGTCATTCTTTTGACTCGTTAACTTTAGAAGTCAGTCTTTTTAAGTTATTCACTTTAAAAGTTAACCATTTTGAATTATTCTCTTATACAGACAGCTTTTTTCTGTGAGTATAGAAACATTCATTCACTGTATGTAGCGTTACCAAACTGCAAGATAATGAATGATAAATAAAGGGACGATCGTCGAAGGGCGGACATGCAATTTCCCAGACACTGTTTGTAAACAGTGATCAAGGTGTTTGCAACGTTTGTTTAAGGATGTAAGTATACATCAGATAATGCAGGTCCGACTAAAAATGAGGCTTAGGGTCAACGGTTTGTTGCTCTTATGGAGGACTTTGCTGTTTGTAAACATCAACACTAAACAATGAAATCTCTTCATTAGAAAACTACACACTCGGCTATTTTTAGTCAACTGTTTCCATTTTTGCAAAGTGCTAAAAAAAACAAAAAACACTCCACTCCAGCACACAGATCTCCTCTGAACTATATATGACAGTGTGTTCCAATTATAATACTAAGAAAAATACGCACTTCCTGCTTTCTTAGTGAATATCCACAAGTACAAAAATCACCTAGTCATACGTTTCCAAACCACCACGTCACATTAACCAGAAAAGTAGAGATGTGCGATTGCGAGATGTTTCATTCGATTGTCTCGATTATTTGAACATCTCGAAACTTCTACATAACCAGAAAACGCATTTGGAACGAAGATACAAACGAACCGTGTTGTGTGGTCAGTCGCAGCGGTGACATATCGGAAAGGCATTAAGGTTGGTTGTAGTTTTATGGCGCAAGGACAGCAAGGGTCATTTTGCGTCAAACAATGGGAAAGGCATCAAACTGCGATGTAGAAAACCTGGCGTTAATTCCCAATATACTGCAGGGGGCGGGGTATGGAAGCTAGATGCTTCCATACAGTCGGGTTCCAGTTCCGTAGCGGAATATGCTGGCAAAGGTTCGGATTCCTTATTAAACTGCAAGTCTTATAGGCGCGGGGCTAACAACCCTACCGAGAAATAGATATTCACGATGCCGTAAGGTAGGTTTAGGTTTTGCATGAAGTGTAAGAGTATGGAATTTACTTTTTTTTAAATCTACAGCGAAGGTAGTTTATGCAAGTGACTTAATCCTACACTAAGTGCTGCATTAAAATCCACCCCGAAAATTATGCATTTTTGCAATACATAGATAACTTAAGATCCTATTCTTCCAAAATATTCGTTAGTGTTACGTCTAGATCCCCCCACCCTCCCCGAGAAACCTATGAAACAATTTTTATATCTCATGAAGAGCTCTACATAAAAATTACAGCACAGTTAGTTCACGATTTACGTGGTTAGTAATTTTATTATTGTTTACCAATTACGACCACTCGCCAAGGTTTTCTCGATCTAGCTCAGGGTTGTCCAAACCTTTTGGGCAGCGGGCCACTTAAAAAATTTTCATAGATCTTGCGGGTCAGCGCAGCTTCAACGAGTTTTGCGAAAAAAAAAAAAAATAATTACAAAAGCCTCTCCTCAGAGTTTCTTCCGGTTATTTATTTGTTCACTTACGATATGGGAAGGAGTCCGGGTTTTGATTCTGTTTTTCAAACGGTTGTCAGTGGACAACCCTGATCTAGCTATATAAATTTTGATGGGGGGATAAAAAACCACTGGCGTTGCAAGTCATGAACTCGAGGGAGGAGGCTGTAGCCCCAACCCCAATGCTCTGCACATATCATTTATTTGTAATTTTTGTTTTCCTAGTGGGGGGTTAACCCCTTTTTAGTTACGTCAATGCTTCAAAATACCAGTTGAAACAAAATACCCCCCTAAAAAAACAACACATTTTAGGGGTCGCGAATCCTTCCATAATTCATGGCTGTAGAAATGCAAAATGTAATTACACTAGCAATGTAGAAGAAATTCAAAACTCAAGCTGTGGGGGGCACAAGTGGCTTTAAAGATTACGTGATACGGCCTTTGAGAAAATGTGTTTTGCTATCCAATGGGGGGTCGGGCTCAAGCCGCTGAGCCCCCTTCTTGCGCCACTGTAATTACAAGTGAAAGACACACGTATATTCATTGTTATTGTTCATCTATTTTTTCTGCCTCTGGTTTTCCCTTCCTTTGACTGAACATACAAGTTTCTTCTCCATTCAAGCCCTCCCACTTAATATGTTTTCCTGTTCGTGCTCCTGTCGAGTCCACTCCACTCTACAAGAAAAGAAGATTATGAAAATGCCAAAGTTGTTCACCCATTACTGTCGTGAACGTTTATTTATTTTCAACATATCCATATAAACTTTTAAATGAAATGTCCTTGAAAATTCACGGCGTAAACATATTTTGGAGTCCTTGAAAAATCAAAAAACTGACCGCAATTTCGTCAAATTTTAAAAACCAGGCATTTGGACACCAAAGCAATAATGGCGGACTTTGGTCGGCTCCCTATCAGATTTGGCTCCAAGAACGCAAACCTTGAGAGGAGATGCGTGCTTTACAGATATGGGCTCGTAATTAATTCGGGAGTGGGCGGGCGATGTAAGTTTACATGATAAGTTACAACTCTGTTCACTTATTTTTGCTTATCTTCGGAGGGTCAATGAATGGACAACGTACTTGCCAATTTCATTCATTCATTCGGGCTAAGCGGATTTTTCACCTGGCAATCGCATCCATGCTAATGAGCAAGTGACAATTAAATGCTTGCTCATCCGTGGCGCGGTTGTCGTCCACAGAAGTCGGCAGGAAAAGCACAAGGCAAAACATTCGATCACTCTGCTCTTCACATATCCCAAAGCACGGCTTTGAAGCCAATTTCGATGGATTTGGTGAAACCAATGCCTTGTATAAGTATGCTTAGCACTACGATTTCCTTGAGGGGTTTCGCATCTTTTATTTTATTTGTTTAGTTAGCATTGCCAAACAAAAGAACATTGCCTATGTGTTTGCTGGCAGAAAGACAAGCACCTTCAAAGGCCCAGGTCATTTTTTCCGGCATTTTTCATGTTTATTTAACTTTAACGACGTATTAAAAAAAAACGGTAAAAAGTATCCACTGTTTTACCCAAGAAATTGTAAAAATAAATGGAACAATATACGTATTCATATACCTTTTGAATTTTTTAGCTTCGAATCCAAAATATAAGTATATTTTCCGTAAAACGATTGTTTTAATCCTTTCGGTGCGTTACAGAACACTCCTCACAAACCCGGAAATATCACGGTACGAAAAGAGAAAATAGATATGAAATCCCTCACCCCGTCATTTGACGCCCGGGAGCGAGAAGAAGGGATTAAGATTTTTATATTTTCAATAAAAAGGGCATTTCTATAAATTTTTCAGTTTCGCCCCTTTTAAAAAACACCCTAGATTCTGACTTCTCTCTTTTTTTTAAAGAACCTCAAAGAACCGTGCGGTGCTGGGACTATTCCAACTTCCGGAGTGATCCTAATCTCCGCCAGCAAAGGACATCACCCGCCAAAACCCGGACCAAGGAAGCGGACAGAAAATAATACGCCGCGTTCTACGGTGGTACCATTGGGAGTCGAACTCCCGTTATGGGCACTGCTATGAAGAATGTGCTATCGCTACGTAGGTTAGTTAGAACTGACATTTCTCCCGCGAATTCGAACTCTCCGGCGACCCAAACCAAGCAACCCTGCACCAATGAGCAGTTAGTCGATAAGATTTTTTAATTTTTTCCACCGTTGCCGCACTTGATTAACGATACACTACACTTCCGCGGCAAAAGTTAACCTGTATAATACAATAAAAACTATGGTGACCTTACCTATTCACGCCTGCAGAAGGCCCGCGAATATGAAAAATGAGTAAAATCTCAACATTATACAGGTGCTATTTATCGCACTTGGAATCAAAACGCGGTTGCCAAAATTCAAGGCGCCACCTTTCCCGCTACAAACGAAGCCCGCTGAGTGGTCAGCTACCTGAATGACGTCATAATGAGAGACTTTTTCCAAATTTAATAAATGCCAGATTTTAATTGCACATTTTGCATGTTTTTATGTATTTGAGTATTATTTTAATGTTTTATGTAATGAAATGTATCTTCCAGTTTTTTAACCTTGCTAACGTGGCATTACAGGGCTAGCTATATCGCACTGGCAGAATCATTGTTTGGGCCTGGCTTCAAATACCACAGGTTATTTTGCCGTGAATATATCAGAAGTAGCCAACTGAGATAATTTCGTGCCACCAAAGTGGAGCGAAAAAGCTTAGTATTTTTAGAAAACACATTTATTACGGCGCAACCAATCAGGTGTAGGGAAAGCCAGCACGCCGACGGTATAAACCTAAAGTTGTGATATAACAAAACGGTTACTAACAATACCGAAGTGAACGCAGTTTCCTATACGCCCCGCGCAGTTCCTCCGCGCAGCCGCCACTACCTTTCCTATTTTCAATCTGTATAACCTTTTTTCCTCCTCTTTAAGCCATACTTGATCTTAGATGTTTGCTATAGAGATGATATATCGGGTAAGATCGTTACCACACGCGAAATATGCAGCAATTATGCGCATGCAGCTCTCTACCCGTTCTTCAACAACACGTTAGATTATTTCGATATTTTCTGTACTTTCAAAACATCTTCATGAACCTTTTTCAGCATACAGCTTTCACCGTTTAGAGTTTTCAAAACTATTTTATCCAACAAAAAGTAAAAATCACGACCAATCAACTTTTTAAAAGCAGTGCTGGAAGTTAATCATATACAGACAGCAAATGAATCCTCCAAAACCGTAAAAATTGAAATGATACTTCAGTCAATATAAATCGATATCGGCAAAAGTAAAAATGTGGTCATAAACCCCTGGCAAGATAAAACGCAGGTTTTAAGCCGAAATTTCGTCACGTAAACCCTGTGAGCCTGCTCCTCCATACTCCCCTACAATATCAAAGGTCTTCATATGCAGCAACACAGACCTTTCGAAATTATTGGGTACATATATACCACTACATCTGTACTTAATGCAGAAAAAAAAATACCCCTCGTATGAACAGGGACACAAGGTCAAAATGTTATATTATGGTTCAAATGTCGTACACATTATCTAGTGATTGATAATCCAGCTCTTGTTATGAAATGCGTGTATTCTAATGCAAAAAATATCAACCCCGCAGTTCGCAGCAATCGCATCCATATGGAGTACTTGTGAAGAAGGGCGGTTGAAACGATTCCCTTGCATTTCTTTGAAGGCTTTTTTCGTCAAGCATTTTTATGATTGTACAAGATGCTAAATGCTACAAAAATAATTGATGTTTGAATAATGAATTTAAAGTACTCAAAATCGTAAATTTTTAAAGTAAATGCATAGCAGAATCGAGCAATCAAATTATTGATGAATATTGGGGAGGCTGGGCCCCTGCTGCCCACACACATAGCGGCGCCTAAGAAAGTTATTCTACAAGCAGATACTTCACTTCTAGCAGTTCCCGTTTAGAATAACAAGCAGAGGTGCAAGCGTCAAGCATTTTAGTGATTGCACAAGATGCTAAAATGCTACAAAAATAATTGATACTGCTTGACGATTGGCAATGAATTGAAAAGTACCTTATTTTAAAATGTGACTGAAATTTTTTTTAAAATAAATGCATAGCAGAATTGAGGAAATCAAATTTTTGAATGGCTGGGGGGGAGGGGCTCGAGTCCCCCTGCCCACTTATATGGGCGCCCATGTCAAGAAGTTATTCTACACACAGAGGTGCTTTACCACTTTGTACACTTTTCCCACCAATATCTATCTAGTAGCATTTCTCTAGAAGATGTAAAAACAGAAATGGGTTTTATTTAAAAACAAATAATATATCCCTTTTGAAATTTTAATAATCATATTCTGATTTATTTATTTATTTTTAACCACTCCACGCGCCGTAGATTGCCAACCCTCAACCTACAGAGAGCATTTATGCCCTATTACATTACCATAGGTGCCAACTTCTAGAAGTGAAAAATCTGTAGTCAGTCGCAGGTGCGGGCCACCATTTTTTAATTAAACAAAATCATACATAATTTATGAAAAAAGGGCACAATGAGGAAATTAAGTATTTATTAAATTAATAATAATAGAGGATTAAACTGTATTAAACGCAATATTAATTCTTAGAATTTACAAATGCTGTAGTGCAAGATTTTGCATTTGAGAAATTTTTTGTCAAATACATTCTCGTAACATTTCACACGTTGTCTGCATTTAACTATTAGTAAATTTTCTAATGTGTCATCAGACATGGTTGACCTGAAGTCAGTTCTAATTTTCTTCACTTGACTGAAGACTCTCTCGCATGCTGCATTACTGTGAGGGATCGTAAGTATTGACAGCATAACCTGAGAAAGTCGTTTAAATTTTAATTCACAAGTATCATTTTTTATTTTACCTATGGCTGCCCATTGTGCATCAATGCTACCTTCATTACTCACAGTTTGTGGAACTTCGAAAGCCTGGAACTCACTGAATTCTGTTTGTAAAGCATCAACAGCTTCATCTTCTGTATTATTGAACAAAAGAACAGGAAATTTTTCTGTAAAATATTTTAAGCTGGAAAATGATGCATTTTCAAAATTCGATATTTGTGTAACCTCTGCATGATGTAACACTTCTAACTCAAAAGGAAATTTATTATGCATGTAGTCACATGTTATGAAATAGCCTACTTTCAGTGTTCCATTTCCAATTAAGATATCAACATCATCTTTTTGATTACTCCTCTCATGATAGTGGACTTTCAAAATATTATTACATAATTTTGTGACGCT
Organism: Dysdera silvatica; assembly: GCA_006491805.2. Classification (NCBI taxonomy): domain Eukaryota; kingdom Metazoa; phylum Arthropoda; class Arachnida; order Araneae; family Dysderidae; genus Dysdera; species Dysdera silvatica. The sequence continues at coordinate 22,525 of QLNU02013614.1, read as the reverse complement.
TGGTTTTATAAATTTCACTAGCATTTCTCTGTACAATTTTAAGAGAAGAGATTTTAGCATATGAATATGTGGTTCCGCAGACTGAAGTTGAGCATTTGCTTTTTTAAATACAGGCACAGTATAAGATAAAAATAAACAGAAAGCCTTATTGATATCTTCCGACAGAAAATAAAACAACCTTTCTTCACGAGACATGGAGTTTTCAGTTTTTTGTTTCTTAGAAATATCCACATAATTTTGAGCTTTCCTTTTTAATTTCTGTGATGCTTTTTTGCTGTTACGTTCTTTCACTTTATCTGCATTTTCAACCGAAACTTTGATAGAGGGAATAGTAAAGAAAGAAAGTGGGGTGATTTGATTCCTTTTCATGGCCTCTTCCTTAAAAAAACTGATCAAAGGTTGCCACTGCTGGATTATACGCTCTAAGCACTTTCCAACAGACAACCAACGAGTGCTAACGTGTTTTAGTACCTTTTTTATATCAGTCTCATGAAATTCTTGAAGAATTTTCAACCTATCTTTTCTTTTCGAACTCTTTTGTAAGTAATAGTAAATGTCTACCAAAATTTCATCGATTTTAAATGGCAAACATGCAGCACTCTTTTCAGCTGCTAAGTTAATAAGGTGGCAGGAACAGCCCATAATTTCAATATTTTGGTGATGATTCTTTAACACTGCTGCTACACCTGCTTTTTTTCCTATCATAACAGGTGCATTATCACAGCTAAAGGCAACACAATTAGAAATTGGAAAGTTTTCAGATTGTAAAGCACTTACCAGAAGATTTCCAATATTTAACCCAGTAGCATCTTCTTTCAAAGATGGCATAGATAAAAGACAATTCACAATTTTTTCACATAAAGGATCGAAGAAAGTTACCACTATTGGATACAGCTTTGAATCAACATCGTTGCTTCCATCAGTTGCAATTGAAAATGGATAGCACCTTAAATTTTCAACAAGTGATGAGGATTCCTTTGCAGACATTTCTTTCATAATTGCAGAAGTGTTGGCCTTTGCAGATCCATATTGTTTTGCAATACTGCTGTCAGGAAACGTTTTCCGAAAGAGCATCCCCGTGTGATCGCTGCAATTCATTGGCAAATTATGTTCGATCAAAAACAATGTAAATAAACATTCAGCTTTAATCACGGAGGTATCGTTAAATGCAAAAAATGAAGGCTTGATACTATGATTAGACTCTACAGCCTTGAACGTCTTCTTATGTTCAACGGTCTCAGAATGCAAAGTAATATCGCGTTTACCACCGTGAGTAATGCTTATGTCTTTACGGCAACACATGCAGAAAGCATATTTTGGCCCCAGTCTTGATTTTTGAATAAAATTAAACATCTTCATATATTCGGCTTTAAACGTTTGGTAGTACCTTTTATTAACGGTCGACATCGTTAACGTTGTTTTCAAAAACACCTAAAAACAAAACTTTCTTTCCGGAGCAAAGAAATACCAGATATGTCTAACACATGGCTTCCCTACACAAAGTCACATGCTTGACCAAAACCTTATCGATATAACGCATTCTTCCCCCAACAACTATAAATCCAGCTGGGTAATTCCGTTGCGCAGGGGCATCACTCTACGTCATAGCTGGAGCTAAAATTCCACGTCACGCCACGCATGCGCCGTCAACGGCAGACGAATTTTTCCGTCTTTTTTACCGATATTTACGTGTATATACGCACACATGCGCTAAAATTTAAATAAATACACATTAAGAAAAATAGGTATCTTATTTATTAAAAAAAAAAAAAAAAAGAATCAGTATTTTAAAAAACACTGGGGATTTTAGAAGAAATCTCCGAAAATCAGAAGAAATCATTTTCCGACTGGTAGATCGATAAAAAATCGAAAGCCTTCCAGGTAAATCGGAAGGATTGGCACCTATGCATTACGTTATAAATGATGACTAGATGTGATCATGAAAGATATTACGACCAGATCTCTATACGTCATCCTCTTTTAAGGTCAACTCGCACATATGGACACCAATTAAAAGTCGCTGCATTTTAAATTAAATTATTTATTGGCTTGAATTGTGAAGAAGCAAAAACTTGATATAATCGAGAGAAAATGAAAAAAGGGTGCTATTTTAGGAAGAACTGCAATGCAGAAATGGTGATAACTCTGAACCATCTACACTATAATCAGAGCTCGACATACCCGGTTTTCGAGTATGGAACTGGTGAGTTCCATACTCGAAGTCAGGGCCGTGCTTGCGGTGTTAGCGGCCCTGGGCGAAACAGATTTTAGCGGTCCTCAAAAATGTTTTAACATAACACAACGATAAAAAGATTTACCAGGGTTTAGCATTACAAAATAAGTTCAACCAAACGCGGAAGGTAAAGAGAAGGTAAAGGTAAGTTAAAAATAGGCATTTCAGGACAAAGTTAGCTACTGCTATGTCACTTGGCACTTCTTGCTTCACTTCGATGTTGTTGATAAATGAAAGGGTTAAATTTAGGTTTTTTGCCGCATTATAAACACAAAGAAATACCAGTACAACGTAATTATAAATTTCTATTTCTTAGAATTATGCAGTAAGTTTTTTCATGTTGGAAACCGGGAGTCTCTCTGCAGTAGGCATATGACCACCACAATAAACATGATAATGTACATAGGCTCCTGATGATAACGCATTTGACTAATAACACGTATATTTATTCTGACCACCATTTAGAAATTTCATGAGCATTATGGGAAGTATGACGTCACACGCAAAAGGTCAATTGTCCAAACACTTGGTTGGAAGTATACAAGGGCCGCTAAAAACTGATTCCTTGGTGCTTGCACTACAACTTTCAAGCGGCCCTGGGCGGCCACCCTGCTCGAAGTACCCGGTCGCCACTGGCAACTAGATTTTTGCAAACGGCGAATAGGAAATCTTCAACTGTCTAACGCTGACGAGTTGATCCCAAGAAGTTATGACACGAAATAGTTGATTCATCAAAATTGGGTACGGGTAGCAACATGGGCAGAGCCGTAGCCAGGCTGGAGGCAGAAGGGGCTGAGCCCCCTAGAAATGTAGTGACCCCCCACACACACACACACTCCTACCCGAAAAATATTTTTTCTCAAAATAAAATATTGTAGAATTTTATTCTAAATTTTTTGTTTTGTATGAAATTGTAGCCTACATAGCAATGGAAATTATTCTTTGACATTATAAATGCATTAAAACAGCTTCCTATAGTAAATCATGAGTACACAATGTTTTTAGAGAAGTTTGAGTCTTCGTTTACTTTATAAATAAGGATAATGGAAATTATAGGGAGGTAGGCCTATGCTAAAATTTACGTTAATTGTATTTATTAATGCTAAATATGTTAGCCTGCTTATGTATGTGTGTGTATATTATATATATATACAGGGTGGTCCTAAACTATATGTCAAAAATGTAAAGGCAGGTAGAGGGGACCTAAATAAGCAGATTTCGTATAGGAATGTGTGTGCGGTAATGACACATTAAAGCGCTAGCTTGTAAAGCAGTATGAATCACAGGAAACTGAAAAGACAAGTAAAGACAAAAGAAAACAAAAATTTATTAATAGTTTACAAGAGGTGCCCGAAAGAGCGGCCACCAACAGCGATACAAGATTCACAGCGACGGCGCATGGATCGGCGTACATTAGAAAAGACGTCAGGCATGTCGATCACATGTCCAGCAGCAACAGAGAAGCGGGCAACAAGATCTTCTTCAGATGTGACGGGACTCTCGTACACCAGGCTTTTAATATGACCCCAGAAGAAAAAATCCAAGCAGGTTAAATCTTAAATCAAGCAGTTTAAAACACTTTGATGGCTCACACCCAACGCACGTCCTACAGCTCTCGAGCTTGTCGAAGGATTATCCTCGACTGTGTTCAGTATTCTTTCTTCCACTGCAGGAGTTCTGCGATATCTTCCAAAGCCAGTTCCACGCCTGGAAGCATAAAATGATCCATTCGTGCGTAACTCCCGATGCAGACGCTCGAATGTTCGACGATCCGGCTGATTCCTATCCGGGAATCGCTCCCTGTACATCCTTTGAGCAGCTAATCCATTTCCTTGTGCAGCCCCATACATGAAATGCATGTCGGCCAGCTCCGCATTGGTGAAACGATGCATGCTGCTCGAGATCCGTGCGGGAAATGATGAATCCAGCTAGCGAAGCGCTTTTATACGCCGCAGTCATCAGCGCTCTCTACCGGCTCAAGGCGGCATTACCGCACACACAATCCTATACGAAATCTGCTTATTTAGGTCCCCTCTACCTGCCTTTACATTTTTGACATATAGTTTAGGACCACCCTGTGTATATATATATATATAGTGTCATCAAATACATCAAAAACATTTATGAATTCTGAGCCCCCCCACCCCTGTAACCAGTGTCTGGCTACGGGCCTGAATACAGGGACCTTTATTTATCCAGTTTGTACAAAACCTGTTGTCATAGCGATTATACAGGGTGTCAGGGCTAAAAGTATCCAAAAGTAATGGCTTATACTGAGAGAAACACACGTGACTAGTTATGGAAGTGCTGCGCCAATAATGAGGGGATTGCTCCAATTTTTTTATCCAAGTTTGCTATTACGGTCGCGCATGCGCATTGTTGACAGTTGCGTTGAGCTGCTTTCCACAGCAGTCGTATGCTGACTTGTGATTAGGAATGCTTAGAAATGGAATCATCGGCACATTTTGTTTCGCAGAACCGATAGTGGCAGGACGCAGTAACATTGACTTGTTGGAGAACTTTGCTGTTACACATATTCGACCAAATTTCATATTTCAGCAAGACAGTGCTCCACCAAACTTTCATGGAGATATTACCGAGTTTTTGAATAAGATCTTTCTTGGATGCTGGATCCGAAGAGAAGGCCCTACTGATTGGCCTCAGAGATCTTTGGACATAAGGCCGTTGGACTTTTTTGTTTGGGGCTTCAATAAAATGATTGTGTACCAGCAAACAGTTCGTAATTTGGATGTTTTGAAACAAAGTATTTGTGCAGCAGTATTGATTTAATAATACCTCAGATGTAACTAAATACCTGGCAAGAGATCGAATAATATTTGGACATCTGGAGAGCCACTAATGGTGATTACATTAAAATTCGTTAATCTGAAAAGAAACTTAAGGAGTTGCCATCTTTAATGCAACTGAAATTTATAACTAACCCTGTGTCATTCTCCCAGTATAAGTCATTACTTTTCTATACCTTTAGCCCGGAGACCCTGTATTTGACAAGGAGGAGGATTGTGCAAGGGTTTCATTGGGAAGGGTGGCCGCCGGAGGCGGCGCTGTAATCCCAGACAGGATGTATTTGACAAGCAATCGCCAAAAACTGGTTGTCCATCGCGTAGTCTGAAAGGGCGGACCCAAGGCGTGGTCACAGGGGTCATGACCCCCAAAATATATTTTTTCACTGTAAAAAATTCCAACTTTCATGATAAATGAAGGGTGTTATTCCAAGACCATGGCAAATTCTGTCTGATCCCCCCCCCAAACGAAAGTCTGTGTTCGCCCTTAGTAATAGCCTCCCCAACACCCCCGCACGAAAAAAATCAATCTGCTTTGATGACTGTTTCGCTGGGGCTCATCTCAGCCTTGAACTAGGTTCTAAACAGTGGCGGATTTACCAATAGGCTAAAGCCTAAGTTTGCAAAGGTGGGAATTTTTTCGTAGGCGCCAAATTTGCGAATACTTGCGAAAAGACGAATTTAAAATAACCATCCCAGAGGCGTCAAATTAAGAGTTTGATAAAAGCGCCAAAATCTATGTTATGCTTCTAGTTACGTTTGGTAAAATCAGGCGGTAAAATGTGTCTGACTAGAGGGGCAAAATTATAAATCCACCTCCGGATCAGAGGTTTTCTCACTGAGGCGAGAGAGTACGGCTCGCCGCGATTTGTGGAGCCCTGTATACAATAACGTGTAATATCTTTCAGGGCTCATAAAATTAGCCCTCACCTACCCCTATTGCACGAATTCAGTAGAGGTGACTATTATAGCCACTAATTTTTAAAAAAAAAATCATTCTTTTTTCTTTTCCCCCACAATTAAAAAATTTGCAAAAATCACATGAATTTTGATTCAAACGTGACTTCAAATTACCATCATAAAGTACATGTTTATTTAAAAAATATACGCCATTAAATAACGCTCATCGCAAAACTTCCATGTCACTACATTTGCTTAAGTGAACCTTACTTTCGATAGCAAATCTTTGAAGCAGAAGGAGCGAGAGAGCAGGACTAATTTTAAAAACTGGATGTGGAAACGATAGGTCGATGATACTTTTGCTATCTTGCCAAAGCCAAAGATTGCCAATTCTCAACTTTAGCCAAAAATCTCTAACACTGAGACAGAAATTTGACTTAGAGTCAAGGCCTATCAAAGAGACAGGTAGGAGTAGCTGCTACCCTGGGCCTCGCATTATTAGGGGTCTCAACTTGGTAACTCGGCATATGTTAGACATGAACATATGTCAGTTTTGAAGGGCCTCTAAAGTATTAGTTGCCCCAGGCCTCGCATTTTCTCTGGAAGGCCCTGCTCAGAATACACAATTTCCATGAAGGGAGATAGAAAAGAAAATGTCAATGTATACTGTCGTATATATACGTGTTCGTCTATTCACCATCCAAAGAATGGGTTACGACTAGGGCTTGACCAATCCAGCCACCAGGTGACCGTTCGCAACTAGATCTTTGGAACTGCGACGAGTGGGAAGTCATCTTTTCCTACTAGCTTTTCTTTTTGAAGCGAGCAAGTGCCATTCTCAAGGCGACTGCGGTTTGCCGCAATTTGTCGAGCCCACATCATCACTAATGGCTTAATGTGAACTCTGAATCATGATACATGTATTAACAATCAAGCTCAACAGGGAATCGAACTTCGCCTGGCATGTTCAACAACAGTTTGTTTCTATTTTTGAGGCGAAAGGACATCAAATGATATGCTGGGTTCGGATCTACAATCCCCCCAAATCTAAATCTTCATTGCCAACAGAGCCAAACCTTGAACTAAGATGGACAGATAAACAGCACACATTCCACGATAACATTGAGAGTTGAACCCAGGTTAACGGCACGATAAATATATATGAATTACCACTACCCCACCATAAGGTAATGAAGCTACATTCCCCACAACCGAGGAATCTGAACCTCTTAAGGTCCAGGAAACCTTAGGGACCCCCCACACACACACACAAACACTGACTCAAGTGAGAAGCTGGTTGTTAAGCTTTAGTTTTTCACCACTGGAATTCGAACCCATATTAACAATAACGACTTAGGTGAACATGCTACCAAATCAGTCATTCATTGGATAACTAAAGCACCAAGAAATTATCAAATTGCCATTTTTGTAACATGCATTACATAACAAAGGTTACTACTCAGGTTTAGCAATGATTCTGTAAATAAAATAATCGAATTCAGATGCAATGGAATATAATGTGATGCATTATATTCCATTACACCTGAATGGAATATAACATGATGCATCTGATATGACATGGCTAAACAAACCATAATATATAGAAAGCCTTCCCACAGCATTTTTAACGTTAAGATTACTTGTCACATGGTGGTGGTGTTTAATCCACTCGACAGTCTACTATTAACTCCCAACATGACCACACCTTTAACGATTAATAATAATTTAGTCACCATTTTTCGCTTGAACCAAAAGTTACAACACGTTTTAGCATGAACATCTACGTAGAAAGGTACTGTTTGCCTGACAGCATATCATCATGAAAACATGCCTTGTTTGATTGGTTTTTTATGGCACAAGGGCCATTCTGCACCAAACATGCCTTGTTTATATGTGCTTTAAGGCACAAGGATAGCAAAATGAGTAAAATTTGTTACTGGTCAGAATGCAAAAGAAAAAAGGAAAGCAAATAAAATAGAAAGAAAAATAAGTAAAGTAGAAAAGTAAATGGAAAATAAAAATGGTAAGAGTAACGGAAGGATGAAGATAAATTACAAAAAGTTGAAGTAAATGGGCAAAGTTAAAAAAGAAAATTAAGTAGAAAGAATTAGAGAAAGAGTAAGTAAAACTCACTAACAGCGTAAGAAAAATATCACAACGTTTCGAGAACTACTGTTCCCTTCATCAAGTGAAGTGTCGAGAAAAAATGTCCCGTGTTTATACCCTGTGTTCTAGGTTTTCCCAAAGCAGTCCTGAACCCAAGTTTTCCTCCATCTCCTTGCATAAATCTTGTATGATTCAGGCATAAATTTTGAGATGTTAATGTCCCAATTCATCAACTGAAAAGTCTCCCACGATTTAAGAAAAAGTCCACAAGGGCGAGAATTTACATTTTTATGAAAAATTGTTGCAGCATTCCAATCAGGACTATGTCACTTCTCCAAAGCATGTTCTGCCAGAAGATAGACATTTCACCTTTTTCATCCTTCTTAACTGAACAACCTTCAACCTGGCACTGCTATTATGCGTGAGGGCTCGACAAGTCAAAGCTCGCACAACAGCAGCTTTATGACAAGTTGGGTGATGTGAGCAGAAATCCAAGTATCAATCCGTGTACATTAGCTTCTGACATACCGAAGATCACAAGCTTCAACCGTCACACCTCTCTTAATCTTTACATCCAAAAGTAACAAACATCCCTCATTTCCTACCTCCTGACCCAGGACTAAATGTGAGGATTCAGACTGTTAAGTATTGATGAAAACTGTCTACCTCACTTGGCGGAAGAACAGCGAAAGTATCGTCCACATATTGTTGTCAAATCTTAACGTAAAAATGATCACAGCCCAAAATATCAGTCTCTAATGTCTCCACGTAGAGGTTAGATACAACACTTGAAACAGGTGATCCCATGCTTCTGTTTGTAAATAATCCCACCAAAGCTAAAGTAAGCCGCATCCAAGCAAAATTCCAACAAAATGGACTGAAAATAACATCTTCGAATGATAAACTTGTACATGTCACTAGGGTGCCACTATTCTTTAGTCGGTCTAAAGCAGTGGAGACCACAAGGGATGTAGGTACACTCACAAAGAGTGAAACAACAGCAAAGGGCACCATATCATTCTCTATATCTGTCTCTAAGCTAAGCACAGAAAAAATGAAATCCTCAGTGGTACCCACAGACACTGCCATCAACCCAACCAAAGATGACAAAAGTCTGGCTAAGTGTTTAGATAATGCATAAATTGGCGAACCGAAGAAGCTCACGATAGGAACACCCTCTCTATGAACATTAGGTAGGCCAGACATGTGCTGTCATTAACTCAGGAACATCGATGTTTCCATTTGCTGGAGTGGCAGGTCAGAACGATATGGAAATGTCACAGACTGGCAATGTATGGTGTTTAGTGATGAGTGCTGCTTCATTTTAGGGACCAATGATCATCATGTCCAGGTTCGGAAGACCCCTGGACCAAGCTACAATTCCAACCTTAGTATCGAGTGACACAGCAGCCGGACTACAGGCATCGTTGTCTGGGAAACCACAGCTGATGACAGCCGATCCACTCTAATAGTGGTACTTGGAACATACACAAGACAACGATACGATGATGATTCTATGGACCCATGTGCTCTCATTCATGGATGGAATCCTAGGTACGATATTTCAGCAGTATAATTCTCGTCAACACACGGTTAAGGTCACCCAAGCATGTCTATGTCATGACCAGACACTTTTCATGGCCTTCCTACTCCCCAGACCTTTCCCTATTAAGCATGAGCGAGACCAGTTGAAACACCAGCTGTCACGTTGCCGTAATCTCCAAACTTTAGGACGTAATGTCCAACAAGTGTGGACCCGTCTGCCGCAGGACAACATCAGGTGTCAGTTTCACACCATACTGGACCATACAGCTGCTTGTATCACAGCACGAGATGGTGCGACAAGCTATTGAGGGTGACCGGACTGTGTACCACAGCTCCCTCTAAAATTGTTCTGCTACTCTGTTTTTTAATCATATATATCACTTGTCTGTATCTGTCCAGCAATAAAATTTCAAGTTACTCCTGTGCTTCCTTCCCGGTGTGCAACTTTCATTTTCGTTAAGTGTATATATACAGGGTGGACCATGTAACTTAATAATGTAAAGTATCTCAATAAATAGCGCTTTACAAAAAAAAAATGTTTTAAACAAATGTTACTTAGCTTGAAGGGGGAAAAGTTTTTTTCAGTATGTTTTACTTGGTGGTCTTTTTCAAGGTTATTTGAAGGTCAGACTGTTCTTTTAAAGGGAAACCAATTTTTTTTATTCTTACTTCTCACAAAAAAAATCCACTTTTGTAGAAAGCATTTTTTCAATTTAACACCTAGTTTCCGAGATATCGAAAAAGTAAGGTTGAATAAATACATTCATGCCATAGGGAGCTTTCTCGTATTAGATATGCAATATTTTGGCCATTTCAATCCCCCACCCCAAGGTGCATATATAATACTTAAAAGCTTCCATATCATGTGCGCTGCATATTTCTCAGAGATTCCCTATAAACAAGAACCGACACTAATACCCGGTTCGTTACTCCTCTAGTAGATTTAGCAGTGTTTCCAAGAATTCCGAACTTGGCAATTGGCAAACAGTGACTAGCTGCCATTGCTTTCTACGGCAGGAGAGTACTACTCCGTGCTTTACTGATGGTTATTTTTGGTGGCGGGGAATGTGGGGGCACCCCCCCCCCACTAGGCTTTAACTGAGATAGGAAAAATACTGATTCACAAAAAAGCTCCTTGCGTCCGAAAAAAACATGGCGCACTCGCTCACAGCTTGTTTGGGCTTCGTACACACCTAAGTGATGTCACACTCTCATATGATACGGCAATCTAGTGAAATTTGCAGCGTTTTTCAAGGGAATAGAGTGAGTTTTGGGTAACAGTCACTATTGTCACCCAATACAGATACTGCATTTTTAACACACAATAAACTAATTTATCTTAACACCTAATTTACCTGAACCTGAATACAATAGATGGAACACATCATCGCTATGCCACTGTAAAGCAGAGGCAGATTTACGATTATGCCATTTGTAGACTCCAGCGTATTTTGCCGCCTAATCTTAACTAGAATCAGGCATGTAGACAGAATGAAGAGGTAACTGGGATAAGGCAAAGGGCATATGGGACACAGGGCACCCTGGGATTGTTCTATATGTATGTAAATAGCCAGATGGGGCAACTGGGGTCATGCCCCTACTGGCCCCAGCTTGGCTACAGGCCTGACTAGAAGCCTAAACGTAACTAGTGGCATAACAGATTTTAGCGCTTTTGCCAAATTCCTAATTTGACGGCCTTACCAGTTATTTCAAATCACCTTTTCGCAAGTATTCATACATTTGGCGATTTTTTTAGCCTCTCTCGAGGTGGCCCCATTGGCAGCTCTCCCTTTGCCAATGTCTAGTTACAGCTATGAACTTAACAATTCAAAATTAATTCAACTGGTCGCGAAAAAAATTCAGTCCCGCTTTTGCAAATTCCTCGTCAGCGAACTTCTCGTCGAAAATTTGCTGCCACAGACTATATATAGCCTACACAGCCTATTAGTAAATTCGCCACTGCTGTAAAACTTAATTCAAAAACATAATCAAATATTGTTATTCAAATATTATTCTGCCGTAATTCCTCACATCCAACCAAACTTACAAACTAAAGAACTCAATCTTTTCATCAATTAAAAACCTTGCATCGGAACAGTATCATAGCACTTCAAAACCTATGGGGAGGCTTAAATAGCTTTAAAGAACATTATGTGATGCAGTCTTATAGAAAATGTGTTTTGATAGGGCTTAAACTCCATGAGCATCCATCCACCCCACTTCCTACTTCACGGCATAGGAAGGGGGATCTTCCTTGTTAAATTCGCTATTTAAATCATCTCACAATTGTGTTGAACATTTTACGAAAACTAATGTACATGTGTGTGTGTGGTTTTTTAACATCTTGTAGGTGCCCATCGTTACCTAGCTAAATACTTTATATGGTGATGGAAAATACTCTTTTTTAAAAAACTATATAGAATAATATCATATATTTTTAGAATTGAAGTAAAACCCAGAATTGTTAACAGCTGCATATTACATGTTACAATTACCTTAATTTTTTAGTTAATATGCTTCAATTACACAATGCTTTAATGAATGTCGTTGTTTAAAAAATTACCATCCCGTAATCCATAAATACTAATTAAATAGAAACATGTGTTTCAAATAACTTACATAAAATAATAATAATAATATACATATATATATATATATTCACTAATCACGACCATGGAAATACAAATTAACTCCAAGGAAACAATTTAACCCTCGATATCAATAAAAGTCAATAATACAGTAGGGGTGACTTAAGTCCAAACCAAATTCCCTTAACACACCAGAAAACTCCCTGAAAAGTTACTTAACATTTTTGGTAAAGACACTGATTTCCACAAGAATATAAAAAATTATAGGAAACACAACGAAAATTTTGTAATTTTTAAAAAGAAATCCCGGAAGAGGCACACTGAAATTCCCGGAATTTATGGAAATCCCGGAACATAATCACCCTTGTAATACAGTAAAACTTTTGAATAACGGACACCTCGTGACTTAGGGTATCTGTCCGCTATTCGGTAGAATTCGGAAATACCAAGTATTTGGAATTGAAAAAGTATCCGTTAAGTAGAGGTGTCCGTTATTCGCAAGTGTCCTTAAGAGAAAACATATTCCATAGAAATAAGCAAACCTTGATTTTCGATTACTGAAACGCCCGCTCGGAGCTTAAAATTACGAAGCCACACAACAACAAACACGTTGTTCAACCATGGGCAATACCATGTGACTGCTATAAGTAAACAAAGCTGTAGGGTCAATAGAAAGCAAAATAATGAAAACTCACCAGTTCGCAAAATTGATGTTTCTGTAATCGATATTCTAGAAAAATCGAACCATGTGAGGGTCTAGAATACGTAAAAAAGTCTAGAATACGTAAACGAGTCTAGAATACGTAAAAACGGAAAACGCTACATTACTGCAGGCATAACGCGATCTTGCATCACTTCCGACAAGTTGCGCAATAGTTAGCTTGCAAATATTGTAAACAAGGGCATGTTGCCAAAGACACTTTATAATAGGTTGATTTTTTTTAATTCAAGTTATTTGTTGTGTGTAATCCCTATGACGCTTGTTATGATTGAATGGATTTTAATTAATTAGGTATGAAAAAATCTTACTAATAATCCTGCAGTAATTTCTAATTTGAATTTTTATTGAGGTAATTCGCAACTTCCTTTTGGGTTTTGTTTCCAATTGCAAATTTTTTGGTGGAAGCTTGCATAGACTAAACACAGAGTTAACGTTGATTTCAAATGTTATTCGTAATAAAAAGAAAACACTATGATGATGTATCTCGTTAGGGTATTATTCTATCTCATGCAATTTTGTTAGGCCCTCGTAATACAGCACCATGTATTAGGGCCAATCTTCTCATTGTACTACACATAGAAGACTTGAGACATAGCATTGACATTATTCTACTTCCACGTAATTTCAAACACATTACAATTGTGGAGTAAATTAATGTATATTCAAATTACACATGAAATTTTATGTATTGTTCCTTGTCCAGTCCGGACTTGGATACATAGAATAAAAAGACAATGCCTGTTCCTTTAAAGAGGTATAAAAAAGTTATAAAATCAATTTCTTTTGAGAAACTGCATTTTTCCTTGCATCGATAATCTCTTTGGTATAACGCAATAAGAAATTTATTCAACCCTCTGGAACAACTGCCACTTTTGCTTTCTTCTAAAACAACCGAAGGCGGTTGGGACAGACGCTAATCCCTCATTTCATTGGTTGCAAAAGTAATATGTTTCTCATCCCTGTTTTTGGAAACACTACTAGACTAAATTTTAGTGCCAACTAGATTTAGAGGAATATTTATTAAAAGAAATACAAGGTTTATATTATAACCTTCATTTATGAAAGAATTCATGCAGAAAAAAATAAATAAATAACACTCGGGGTTTTATTTTTTCATAAAAAAAAACAAAAAACAAAGAAAGGGCTTCATTACTGACTTTCCGCATACATATTACCGGTTGTTACATTGCAACTCTATTTTCTTGGGGGGTTTTCTGATCGTTTGGCGATTTTTTCCGAAATCAGTTGCATGTACGTACGTATGTTCTCTCTCATTCCATGGATTTGATTGAATAAATACAATACAATCAATTTTTTTATATGGTAAGGTTAAGTAGTTTTGTTTTATATATATATATATATATAATTAATTATATTTAATATTTGCTGCACGGATAGAAAGGCGGAAGGGGAGGGCTAATTCACCAACCCGTCTAGCCAGCGTGGTGAAATTATGGCTAATTCCTCCATTATGTTGACACACCAGAAACCATGGCCCCTAGTCTCCAGGTGCTGGAGTGCTCCTGATCAAGGCAGCGGTCAGTGTGGCATGAAAGCAGGGGGTGCTAAGAATCACTGGAATGGCCCAGGCTGCCGTTTGTTATTGACCTTGGCAACGTATAATGGACGATCCCTTGCTTCTGAAGCAAAACTTCAGGAATTGGAAGAAGAACTTGACAAGATCAAATGGGACATTGTAGGACTCAGTGAAGTTAGAAGAAAAGGTGAAGAGTTGGTGGAACTTAAAAGTGGACATTTGTTTTATTATAGAGGAACGGAAACTGGAAGAACAAGTGGTGTTGGCTTCTTAATCAACAAAAGAATTAAAGACTACCTTCTTGAAGTCGAAAGCACGTCAGATCGAGCAGCGAGGCTCGTTGTTCAACTAACCCAGCGATACCAACTTCAGATAGTACAGGCATATGCACCAACATCAAGCCATACCGACGAAGAGGTTGAAGAATTTTATGAAGAAATCAAAGAGTTACACACCAAAGGGAAACAACATATCAAGCTCATCATGGGGGATTTCAATGCAAGAATTGGACAACAGGAACAAGGAGAGACATCGGTTGGTAAATACGGATATGGGGAAAGGAATGAACGTGGCGATCAACTCATAGAATTTGCCGAAGCTGAAAATCTTAGCATCATGAATTCATTTTTTAAGAAGAAACTACAAAGAAAATGGACATGGAAACACCCCAATGGAGGAACCAGCGAAATTGACTATATACTGGCAAACAAGAAATCAATTATTGAAGATTGCAGCGTACTGAACAGATTTAATACTGGAAGTGATCATCGAATGGTGAGATGTAAAATGCACTTAAATACTAAACTAGAAAGGCAGAAGCTCATTAGGAAACAAGTATGTAAGAGGGTGGATTTAAAGAAATTAAAAGAAAATACCGAGGCATTCAAGTTGGAATTAAAAAATCGCTTTTCTGCACTGGAAGGACTTATTGAAGAAGTTGACATCTCAGAAGCAAATGAAAACATTGTTAAGACAATAATTGAAACTGCTGGGGAAATTGGTGGTGTAATATGTAAAAAGCAGAATAGCAAATTATCTGAGAAGACGAAACAACTCATGAAAAGGCGAAGACTTATGAAGGTGGACAATCAAAATACCAGTTGCAAGATCGAGTATGTAGAACTTTGCAAAACTTTGCGCAAAAACATGAAAGAAGATATAAGAAAATTCAATTGTGAGTTAGTAAGGAAGGCCATTGAAAGCAACAAGAGCCTTAGGGTTGTTAAAGGGAGTTTGTCTATTGGGAAGAAACACATCATTGCATTAAAAGGAGAGGATGGCACTGTAACAAGAAATAGGGAAGAAATACTTAGAAGAGTTGAAGAATTCTACAGAAAGCTGTATGAGGGAAACAGTGGATTAAACGAAGACTCTGAGATAGTCGAAGGAACAGCTCCTAAAATCTTAAAAGAAGAAGTAGCATTTGCAATAAAAAGTATGAAGAAAGGAAGATCCCCTGGCGATGATGGCATTACATTAGATATCTTAAAAGAAGCTGGAGAACATGTAGAAGACATACTTGCAAAATTCTTTACCAAATGTCTTAACAGTGGTAACATACCAAACCAATGGGATTCTGCAACAGTAATTCTTTTGCATAAAAAAGGTGATAAAGAGGATTTGAAAAATTACCGACCAATTAGCTTGTTACCTGCTATTTATAAAATCTTCACAAAAGTGCTAACACATCGCCTGCAGAAAAAATTAGATGCAGCTCAACCAAGAGAACAAGCTGGATTTCGAAGTGGATTCAGTACAGTGGACCATATTCAAGTATTAAGAGAATTAATTGAAAGAACACATGAATATGAACTTCCATTGTGTGTGGCATTTATTGACTATGAGAAGGCCTTTGACTCTATTAAAACATCAGCAGTCATCAACTCTTTAAGATCAGCAGACATCGAGGATGTGTACATTGACATGGTGAAATGTGTGTATAAAAATGCAAGTGCAAAATTTCGGTTACATAAAGATACCAAAACTATTAAAATTGGTAAAGGTGTGAGGCAGGGAGATACCATTTCTCCAAAACTTTTTACTTCAGCTTTACAGATGATTTTTCAGCAAATAAATTGGAATAACAAGGGAATAAAAATAAATGGTGAATATTTAAATCATTTGCGGTTTGCTGATGACATTGTTATTTTTTCAACGAACCCATCAGAACTCCAAGACATGGTACAGGAGCTCTCAACTAGAAGTAAAGAAGTTGGACTCAAGATGAACCTACAAAAAACTAAGATCATGTTCAATAATTTCGTAGAGGAAACAAAAATACAAGTTGACAACATTGAGCTAGAAATTGCTGATTCATATATTTACCTTGGCCAGCTGATTTCAATGGATGGCAACATTATGAAAGAACTCAACAGACGTATTAAACTTGGCTGGAGTGCATTTGGAAGAAACAGTTTTATCCTGAAGGGGAAATTGCCTTTGTGTCTAAAAAGAAAGGTCTTCAACCAGTGTGTATTGCCAGTCCTCTCTTATGGATCAGAGACATGGAGTCTAACAGTTGGAGCAATACGAAAGTTACAGACAACGCAAAGGAGCATGGAGAGGTGCATGCTTGGAATAACTAGGAGAGATCGAAAAAGAAACACTTGGGTGAGAGAGCAAACTAGAGTAGAGGACATCATTGTTAAAGTAAAAGGGCTGAAATGGCGATGGGCTGGGCATATTGCAAGAAGAACTGATCAACGATGGACAACAGAAATTCTGAACTGGATTCCAAGAGACCACCGAAGACCTAGAAAACGTCCTCAAACTAGATGGGTGGATGAAATAAGAAAAGAGGTTGGGGTGACGTGGAAACGAATGGCCCAGGATAGACTTGTGTGGAAAGCATTTGGAGAGACCTTCATCCAGCAGTGGATAGATAATGGTTGAATATGATGATGATGATATATATATATATATATATCGTGTACAGTGAAACCCCTCAGATATAGCCACCCAGCTTTTACGGTAGGATAAAAATTTCCCGGCAGAAACTGATTTACAATAATGTATTTCAAACCTCTATTGAGCGGTCACTCTCAGACACGGACGCGGACACTATTTTCATGATTTATTTCATGAGGCCAGAATTCCTGTACGGACAAAATTCGTACCGACAACAATTGAACTTTGATTTTCAAGGCGTTTCTCACAACAGGAAATAAAGGATAAACAGGATAAAAGCTAAGAAGAATTTTTCCCTCACATTAACAAAGAACGGTAATTGTCTTGGATTCGTCGATTCAAATGACTGGAGATAACTTATAAGCTATCGGTGATATTATGGAGTCTATCACCGCTCCATCGTTCTGCAATCCGTCATAGAACGATAACCAAATCTATAAATGTAGAAACCGCAATTGGTAACCCTACAATGTAATGCTTAGGAAGCAATTCCCTTCCTTTCTCGGCCAAGGCGACGTGAATACTAATTTCTAAGATACCCGCCAGGCGAAATCCGGTGATGTAAGTTACATTTTTATTACAATCTTGTAATGTAATCGATTAGTAACAATATTTTGTCTAATCTGTATTCTATCATGTGGACCTTAAAAAGCGGAAAATGGGTTTTTTGTTGAAAACATCAATATGCATTTATGCTTAAACTTACAACATCAAGCGGATCATTTTCATGCCGTATTTCGCTGATTTATCTCGTACGGACTGGTAATTTAATCACACTGGCATGCAAGTTATTTTTACGTTTACAAAATAAATTCGCGTTTACCGTAATGTATACCATACACATAAAGTTAATTTCCTTATAATCACAATGCTGTTAATAAGATCTTGTGTTTATTTTTGAAAAGTTGAGCATCAGTGCATATCAGTAGCGTACTCAGAATATTCCCAAGGGGATACCCTGTGATGCAACGAATTTTTTGTCGGAAAATGGCCAGAGCTATATCAATTACGGTTGTTTTTTGTGTTCATTTATCATCACTAAATTACTAGTAATTCTACAGTGAGAGATATTTAAATAATTGGAAATAGTAGTAGATTTTTTTTATACAATTTTACAAAACATTTGATGTGGTAATTTTTCCAAAAAAATTAGCGCTTTATTAATAGGTTGAAGAATAACCCTATTCTGCAAAACTTGCTTTTGCTTGCCCTCTGTCCAATAATTGATCTACAGAAGAAGCCTTTTTCCCTTTTGTAACCTTTATAAACTGCATCCTTATGATAAAGAAAAATTCTACGGTGGATGGACTTCTCCAAGGTCTTCTTCAAATTATTAAATTCTTTTGAAACAAGTTGACCTGTGGCTTGTGTCGATCTTAAACCGACTACATGGGGTGAAAAGTAAGCACACAAAATTTTCTGTAGGCACTGGCTTCTACCTTTGAGTAAGCTAGATAGTATTATGCTTACTCAGTTCAGATGAGCAGAACTTCCGACTGTGGTGAGATTTTCCTTGACTTTATACAGCACTTGTGACGGTCGTGGGAAAATTGCAATTTTCATATGTCTCCCAAAGATTTTTTAGCACTGTTATCTCATCTCCATCAGTAAGGTTAGATTTCTTGATATAATTAAAAATATCTGCAGTCAGAATTTCTATTTCAACTGTTTTGGACTACCTTTACCTCCTGGTAAGCATTTAAAGACAGCCCCTACTCACTGCTGTTGCTTTCCTCAACAGCAGTCTCATCAATGTCACAAGAGTTCAGCTAAATGTCGTTGTGATCGAGTCACTACTTTTAATTTTACTAGTTTCAAAAAAGTAATTTCAGTGTCTGTTGAAATAAATAATTTTCACCTTGTTAGCCCAAGGGGGACCGGGCCCTTCGGCCACCTCCATGGGTGCGCCAGTTGTGCTTATATAAACCAGCTTAACAGTTTAAAATGCTTTCCGTTTACTTCCGATTTTTATAAACATTTCAAATCCAGGATACAGTGAAGTTGTATTTTCGAAGCTTAACCTTGATCAGCTCTTAATATTTAGTCGAATCCATGGTATATTTCCCAACCATATTAAATTTTAATGAAACTCTTCGATTATAATAAGGGTATAACGCAATACGTCTCGTAGACGAAGTTCTTGAAGTCGCTTAGTTTAATTATAGTATTTGATGGGTTATACCCAAGTTTACTTTCTTGAAGTTGTCAAAGGTGTCATAAGAGGAGATTTTCAAAGTGAAAGCAATTACTGCATCGTATTATTCCTCCTTCCTGGGCTCATCTCGAGGACCAATAAAGACAAGGTCAAAGACATTGGGCGTAACCTTTGAAGAAATCGTCGCGTGATTTAAAAGGAAAAGCGGAATAAACGTCATCTATTTCATTAACAACGATAAGTGTGTTTTCCTTGTTTCCAAAATAACTATTGCTTCGTTTATCTAGAATTGGCAAAAATACAATAAACGCATGCTCATCAGAATTGAGCTTTTTCTGTGAGCGCGATTTCTCGGGAGAAAACGATTTCGCGGCTGATTTTATTTGAGCAAAATCATTCATATGCACAGAATGTTAGTTACGTATGATAAAGGAACCTCTTCTGTATATTTCGCTCTAATTAATGAACTGATTAAAAATAATAATAAATAAATAAAACTGAAATACCGAACTCTATTTCGAAACCAATCTCTTCTCGTTTAACAAATTAGAATGAGAGTTTTAGTCACAACGCTTTTTATATGCATTTACCGCAATTTTCTCGAATAAGACTTAAAACATAAAAACTGTTTCAATATTATTAATTCAATAATTTCGATATTAGAATTCAAGATCTTGGTACTTGGTGATTTTCGTTGTGTAGGTTGTCTGTATGTTATTGGTGTTGGGTACTGCTATGTCGATTAAGTACGTGGTCTTATTCGATTTATCGACGAGGGTTATGTCAGGACGGTTATGTGGGACTGTCTTGTCTGTTATGATTGCTCTATCCCAGTAAAGCTTGTGTGTTTCGTTCTCATGCACGGTCTCTGGCTCATATTTGTAGTACGGGCATTTTTCTGTCAGAAAGCCAGCATTCGCTGCCAATTTCTGGTGGACTATTTTCGCTACTTGATCGTGTCTATGTTTGTAGTCTGACTGCGCAAGGATCTTGCATCCTGCCATCACGTGTTGGATTGTCTCCGATGCCGCATGACAGTGTCTGCATTTGTCGCTTTCTATGTCTTTTCTCTGGATGAATTTCTGATTGTTCCTTGTTGCGATCACTTGGTCTTGGATGGCTAGCATGAATCCTTCTGTCTCTGGCTGGAGAGTGCCTTTGGCCAGCCAAGAATTTGATGCCTTTTTGTCAACGTGTGGTTGTTGCAGGTCATTGTAGTGCCTGCCATGTAATGGTTTTCCGGCCCAAGTTCTCAGTTTCTGTTCGTTGGCTGTTTCGAGGACACGCTCTTCGGTACTACACAGGTTTAGTGGCGTGTAATTTGCATCTGCTTGTATTATGGCTTGGATGAGTGGCGATCGGGGACTCTTCAACTGGAAGTATTGCCTCATGCTCTGGATCTGCTTGTCATGTAAGTCTTTGAGGTCCGCTTGTCCGCGTCCTCCTTCTTCCCGGGGTAGTGTTTGCCGTTCAATTGCCGTTGCAGGGTGTAGTTGTCCGGCTCTTCTCTGGATGGTTCTCATTTTCCGCTGGAGTTGTTCTAGTTCAGTGTTGGACCATTTGATGATCCCGAAGGAGTAGGTGAGCACTGGTACCGCATATGCGTTAATTGCTTGCGTGGTGTTCTTCCCGCTCAGTTTCGTCTTCACAATGCTTCTAAGTCTTTCTTGGAATGCTTGCGTGAGCTGGACTTTGACTTTCTTGTGCTCCTGCTGCCGTTTTTGCATTATCCCTAGGTATTTGTAGGTTTCGCCCTCGTCCAAGGTCTTCAGTAGTCTCCCGTCTTCGAGTTCGATGCCTGGTAAATCTTCTTTGCTATTCTTCTGTATTTTGCACTTATCGAGGCCGAATTCCATTCCTATGTCCTTGGAGAATGTCTCTGTTATACTGATGAGTTGTCGGAGTTGGGTGATTGTTGGCGCGTATAGCTTGATGTCATCTACGTACATGAGGTGGGAGACTTTATGTAGGTTTCTCTTGTCTTTCTTCAGCATGTATCCGTATTTACTTGTGTTCAGCATCCTTGACAAGGGGTTTAACGCCAAGCAGAACCACTGGGGGCTTAGTGCGTCTCCTTGAAAGATTCCGCGGCGGATGGGGATCTCGGCCGTTTCTATTTTACTGTCTGGCGTGTTTAGCTGTAACCGGGTTCTCCATTGTTTCATGCTGCTCTGTAGGAATCGGATGATTGAGGGATGCACTTTGTATATGCTGAGTATTTCAAGGAGCCACGAGTGCGGAACAGAGTCGAAAGCCTTCTTGTAGTCTATGTATGCGGTGTTGAGTTTTCGCTTTTGTTTTCTTGCTTGTTCCAGGATAACTGAGTCGATGGTAAGCTGCTCTTTACATCCCAGAGTCCCTTTCTGGCATCCCTTTTGTTCTTCCGTCATTAAGTTGTTGCTTTCGCTGTGCCGGCTTATTTTTTCAGAGATGCACCCCGTGAGTATCTTGTACAGGGTGTTAAGGCACGTAATGGGTCGGTATTTCGCTGGGTTACTGGTATCCTGGTCCTTCGGTAGGAGGTAAGTTATTCCCTTGCAGAGGAATTCAGGCATTTTGCTGGGGTCTTCAATTATCGCCGTAAGTTCCTTGGCTAATGGGCCATGGGCGCTGGTAAATTTCTTGTACCAGAAGTTGTGTATGCCGTCAATACCGGGTGCTTTCCAGTTGTGCGTACGTTGGATTACCTGCTGGAGTTCCTCTATCGTGATGCCCGTGTACTCCATCTCCTCTATTCCTCTCGTAGCCTCCATTTCTTGCTGAATCCAGGGGGCGCTTTTGTGCTGTACTTC
The DNA here is from genome assembly GCA_006491805.2 of Dysdera silvatica. Lineage (NCBI taxonomy): Eukaryota > Metazoa > Arthropoda > Arachnida > Araneae > Dysderidae > Dysdera > Dysdera silvatica. The sequence goes on along the minus strand of QLNU02013614.1, from coordinate 237 downwards.
ATTGGACCATAGTGTCTTCCAGAAGGTCTCTATTTCTGCTGGCTTTGGGGCTTCGTACTTGTCTTTGTTCGCTGGGGTCTCTCGAAGCTTCCTGTAGAAGGCCTTCTGGTTTGCTTGGAATTGCATGTTCTGTTGTTTTTTGTTGGTATAGTCTTTGTATCTTCGGAGTCTTCTGGCGTATACACCCAGTTTTTGTTTGAGGGTATCCAGATATTCGCTGATATGTTTATTGGGCTC
>QLNU02013609.1:25059-36652 GCA_006491805.2 Dysdera silvatica | reverse complement strand
GTCAAAGGCCTTCTCATAGTCAATAAATGCAACACACAATGGAAGTTCATATTCATGTGTTCTTTCAATTAATTCTCTTAATACTTGAATATGGTCCACTGTACTGAATCCACTTCGAAATCCAGCTTGTTCTCTTGGTTGAGCTGCATCTAATTTTTTCTGCAGGCGATGTGTTAGCACTTTTGTGAAGATTTTATAAATAGCAGGTAACAAGCTAATTGGTCGGTAATTTTTTAAATCCTCTTTATCACCTTTTTTATGCAAAAGAATTACTGTTGCAGAATCCCATTGGTTTGGTATGTTACCACTGTTGAGGCATTTGGTAAAGAATTTTGCGAGTATGTCTTCTACATGTTCTCCAGCTTCTTTTAAGATATCTAATGTAATGCCATCATCGCCAGGGGATCTTCCTTTCTTCATACTTTTTATTGCAAATGCTACTTCTTCTTTTAAGATTTTAGGAGCTGTTCCTTCGACTATCTCAGAGTCTTCGTTTAATCCACTGTTTCCCTCATACAGCTTTCTGTAGAATTCTTCAACTCTTCTAAGTATTTCTTCCCTATTTCTTGTTACAGTGCCATCCTCTCCTTTTAATGCAATGATGTGTTTCTTCCCAATAGACAAACTCCCTTTAACAACCCTAAGGCTCTTGTTGCTTTCAATGGCCTTCCTATATATATATACATATATAGAGAGAGTGTGTGTGTCTGACTGACTCTGTTACTTCCTTTTATTTACTTGATAAACAAGCTTATTGTTAAAATATAATAAGTATAAAATTGTGTGTATATAGTCTTTTATCTTTGTCGCTATCAGTATATCATACACCTAATTTATTTATATATTTTAAAGCTGTATTATATTAAAACTCTACTATGATAAAAAGTATTTTTAATTAAAAGCATCTCTAATACGTGAAACGCATTAAGACATTGTTGTACCACCATTTATACACCATTAATTGTATGATTCTAATGTTTCAGAATTAATAAAATTTAATTTTGGTTGAAGCACGGTTATCTCGATTGTTTGAAGTTGTATGTTAATGCATTTTCAAGAAATTGAAAATGAATTATGAAGTTCTAATCATGAATGATTAATCAGCATTTTGTATTTGAACAGTGAGGAAAGCAGTGTAATAAAACTTCTTATTTCATAAAGAAATATTGTGAAAAAAACAAATTTACTGAGAAATGATCTTTCAAAATAAGAAAAAAAAAAAAAAGCTTAGAAAAAATGTCAATAAATATAAATTAGTATTTATCTTAGAATGTTTATTTAGTAAAATTTTTTGTGAAATTGTGGATATGATTATTTTTTTCATAAATGATTATATCTGAAACTCATATCGGCATTTTGATTTCACAGGTTCTTATTTATTCAAGGAAGTGTAAAAATCAAATGACAATAAATGAAAAAACAAAAACATACGATATTTGGTCGGCTGTATGATGAACAAAAACATATTTTCATGAAAAGAAATTTCTCGCTGTGGTTAAAAAACATGTCTGGAGAGAAAACGTTAAAAAAAACAACAACAAAAAAACCACACCTGTTTGAAAATAGTTACTCAGAAGCAGCATTGTAAACAAACAGGTGTTTGAAAATAAAATGAGCGTGTGTTGATTGAAAGCTGTTGACATAAAAAGTGGTTTGTTTCCAACGAACGAATGTGGAACTGTTTTTTCAGCCCTTCTGCTTTATTCATAATCTATTCATTTCCCCCCCAAACCTGTTTGCAAACAGTTTCAAACTTGTTTCGGCATCATATTTGATGACCATAATAACTAGCGATCCAGCCAGTGCCGGATTTGTCAATAATTCAATCGAATAAATTCACATCAGGTAATATCACAAGATCTTAGGCCTAGACCTTGGACCACAAGATTTTGGGGCTTATCATGGGTTTAATTTATTTATTTAAGATTTATTTTAACTCTGTTCATGTATAAATGGCTCAGAAAATTTCATTGCTAATTATTCTGAATATTGATGACAATGAACTTCCAACAGAGCTGTATCTAGACTGAGGCCAGAGGGTCCACCTCCCATGGCCGTTTGAAATTATTTTTGATTTTTATGTTAGTTTTATTTTTTCAAAATGAATTATCGTAGAATTTTGTTTCGAATTTTTTATTTGCAAGTTTTAAATTATTTTATACACGACTATGGAAATTATTCTTTGACATTAAAAATGTATTCAAAACAGAGTTTTATGGTAGATCTTGTGTGTGTCATGTTCTAAACACAGTTTAAGTCTCAATTTCATTTGCAATAGGAAGAAGCGAAATTAGAAATTTCATCAAATAGGGATTGTTTGACCATTTTTGATATTTTTCATACTTCATTTGCTGAAACATATATGCAAGATAAGTCAAAAATCAATTGTGAAATTTTTTTATAAATTTTTGTTTTTTGGCTACAGGCATCAGAAAAACACTACTTCATGCGATTTTGCAAAAATCAAGTACTTACAAAATCTCATGTATTTTATTAACCAATGTGGATAAATCAAAATTTCAAAAAGATTTGAAATCTACGTAGTTTATTTACATCACACAAGTTTTACAGCTTTAGGTTATTTGTTTTAAAAACTTCTGAGTAATAATATTTCTCAGAATTTGTTATTTTTGTATAATTGTAATTTTTTGCAAACGATTTCCTTATGAAGGGGAATAGATAATGATAATTTTTTTTATACGTTAGTATAGTCCGTTCAGACCTGATACCGTTACCAGACGGGTTGTTCCATTGCAGTTTAGGGAAGGGCGTCTTGCCGTAACTGGTTTTTCCCGTGCGAAAAACCAGTTCAGGCAAGTCGCCCTTCCCTAAATTGCAAGGGAACAACCTGTCTAGTAACAGTATCAGACGTCAACTATGCGTGAACACACTATGCTCTGTCTTATAAAAGTGATCACTTTACCAAGTTCCATTATATATATATATATATATGGTGAAAACTATCTAAGACGGAAACTCACGGGACCAGAAAAAATTCCGTAGTATGCAGGTTTCCGCCTTAGGGAGGTTACATGCAAAATAAGTACATAACTAAATTCAGTGGTAAGAGATGAATGAATGTGCTATAGTGATGGACCAAACTGTTCTTTTTGAATAACCTGTTCCAACGCTCCTGTTCCAATCAGATAACAGGTTCCAATCACTGGTGATTTCAGTCACCGGTGGCTGGAGCAGTATGCCGCTCATAGGTTTTGGGAATTGAAGAACTTAACGATAATACATTTCAATGCTCAATCTGTAACAGAACGTTGTGCCAGCTCCATGAAAATAATAAATCCTTTGGAAAAAAATACACACATATGAAGTACAAAAATAATGAGAAAAAGTAAGGCTTTAAAATATTGAATTTTAGATATTTGAAACATTACACGATATTAAAAATTAAAGAAAGTTTAAAAAACAATTATTTAAATTCAAAGTAATGAAATACAGCAAAAAATATTGATATTGCTGTAAATTAATTGGTAAAACATACTGGAAGGTTACAATGTGGAACTAATTAAACAGGATAATGATACCAAATGTGTATTCTCAGCTGACGTATTACTAGTATACTAGTTAGTATGTATTACTAGTTATACACATGTATGTATTCAGAATTTTTCATGTGTAAAGCTCAGTAATGTAAAAATATTAATACTTGTACTAATTAATATACATGGATAAAAAATCTATTCCATTAAATATGAATTGGCATTTAGGAACAATAATTTCTCGGTGTGAAGAGGCTCCAACCGATTTCTTCCATCCGCTAAAGTGTTACCAGCCTTTGAGAAAACTCTTTCGCAAGGCACTGATGTTGCCATAAAGTTGAATTTTCTTTTCGTTAACTCGGATAGATTTGGGTAGATTAAAGAATGGGATCTCCACCATGACAAAGGGTCTTGATTCCGCGGCAAGTTAATTTTTTTTTAATTATCGTCTAGATAGCAATTGATTTCGCTAGTTGTTTTTGATGTAAGAGTACCTAAATAATCAAATATTAACATATGAATTTAAAATTTAAGTGAATTAAACAAAAATAATAAACCAATTAAAACTAATTGATTGAATTAAAACAATAGTTGATTAATTAAAATAATAATTGGTTAACTATAACAATACAATAATAATATAACCTCTTGTAATATTAGGTGTTAAACAGGGAATTAGCGCTTAAGCCCTGGCATCGGCTAGAAAAACTATGCCAGATGTTGTGATAGCCCGTTATCTCAGTTCGTTTCCTGTATGATGAAGACAGAGGAATACATTCCTAGAACAGTGATTTCTCGGTCACCTGTGATTTTTAACTGTTACTTCAAGTAACTCCTATCCCTAATCACCGGTGATCTGAAATAACAGCTGTTATTTGAGAACAGGGGTTTAAGAGGAGCATATTGTTCCTTGAACAGTGTTCAGTCAGTAACAGGTGATTTTTAACTGTTACCTTAAATAACTCCCATCTCTAATATGCTAATTGTTTTTGTCTCATTTTGCGAACTTTATAATTAAATTTATTTTTCGTGATAAAAATATTTATTTTATCACTGCATTTTATATTTATTAATTTTTGCAATATTTTGTGTCAGTTATGATCAATATATACAAATCTCTGTGGTTGTGTACACCTATTCCATACAAAAGGATATTACACAATTCAATCCAATTCAAATTTATTTTTGGGCAGATACACTTACAGATTACAGTATAAAAAAGCATACAAATAATCGATCTGCTCGGGCAGCTATGGGTAGAGACTATAAGGTCTGACAAAGCCCCGACTGCTCGAGGCAAAATAACTAAATAAATTAAAATAATTATAACAAGCATAAATCAATAAAGTTATGCAAAAAATCAGTTTTACAAAAGATATTTATGTAGATATTTTTTAAAAAGTGGAAGTGAACTCAAACTTTTAATTCTGTCAGGAAGAGGGTTCCACACCCTAGGGCCCATACAACCCATGCGTGCCAATCCAAGATTTGTTCTGGAGAATTCTGGTATTAGATTATTTAGATTTCTTGTGAAGTGGTCATGTCCAGGTAGGTTTAAGGATATAAGATTAGGACATAAACCGATTCTAATGGCATTAAACCTAAAAATATAGATCTCGTAAATTAGTAATTTGTCAATTAGTAATATTTGAGTATTATTGGAAGATGAATAAAAGGAGTGAGACACGAGACTATTGTAAGACAAAAGTGAAATAAAATGCTTCTGAAGAGCAGTAATCCGTGAGAGATTGTATTTTGTGGTACAGCCCCAAATCAGTGAGCAATAATATATGTTAGAGAAAATCAAAGAAAAGTAAAAATTTATAAGAATTGGAGTAGGTAAATTATATGCAATATTTCTTATTATTCCCAGATTTCTACTAATTTTTGTACAAATGGTGTTAACATGGGTGTTCGATTTTAAATTAGATTGAAATGTTATAACAAGAAAATTAATTTCTTTTGAGAATGAAATTGATTTGTTATTAATATTAAGACAAAAATTATTTAGATTAATATTTCATTTATTTGTGAATAAAAGGCACGTAATCTTTGTTGTGTTAAGAGGTAAGAAGTTAAATATCTTCATTAACTATTGGATTAGGTTGTTAATATCAGTATGTTTAGAGAAGATACTTGTGTCATCAGCGAAGCAAATTGATTTGAAGAACGTTGGTAGATGAAAAATGTTATTGACATAAAAGTTAAATAATAATGGTCCAAGAATAGATCCTTGGGGCGCACCCCATAATGTATCATGGAGTGTAGAGTGGTAGCCATTCATGTGAACATATTGTCGCCTGTTAGTTAAGTAGTTCTTAAAAGGGTATTGCAAGGGCCACGGATACCAGTTAGACTAAGTTTATAGAGTAATCGTTCATCGTTAATTGTATCTAAAGCCCTCGATGTATCAAAAAACACCCCAACTGCTGCTTATTTAGAATCCAGAGAAGAGTAAATAAAATCTGTAACTGCAATTAAAGCCTGTTCCACGGATCTACCCTCCATAAATGCAAATTGATTTAGATGAATGATTTTGTTTAATGAGAAAAAGCTATATAATCTTTTATAGAGTATTTTTTCAAAAATGTTGGCAAAAACTGTCAATACTGATATTGGTTTGTAAGTGGTAATCTCAGATCTGTTTCCTTTTTTAAATACAGGTGTAACTGCTGAAATTTTAAGATCTTGTGGAATAACACGTGGAAATAATTAGATTACAAATGTGGATGAGAGGCTGTACTGTAATATCTGGAACATATTTAATAGTAGCCGGGTGAATCTGATCATGCACAGGGCCCTTATTAGGGTTAATTTCCTTTATTAGTTTAGCAAGCTCAGCGGGTGTAACTGGTGAAAGAAATGGTGAATCTTTAATGTCATAGTTGTAGCATCCACTATTTAAATGGGACATTGTATTATAGGCCTGTTCCAATCCAAACGGAAAATCGATAAAGTAGTTATTGAAGGCTGTAAGTATTTTATTTTGGTAATGGTTTGATTCCCAGTAACAAGGCTATTAATTGGGTTTTTAGATGCTTTAGTTGTACGAACTTAAATTGTAATGATAAAATATATAATTGCCCTCACCCCCAATTTTCGATCATTCCGTTTTATATCAGGATTAAAATAAGAAATGTGCTGACGTATCAACAATTCTCAACCTTTAATATTCATGCACAGTACACATTTCTTTATTACAAATAAATTTGACACCCACGTATTAGTAGCTCAATCTAGAGCTATTTTTGTTTGGGAGAAAAAGAGACGCCGTCCTCATCTCGGATTCGAACCAGGGTCCTCGCGTTGAGCCCGCGGTGTCTTGACCTACTAGATGAATGAGAACAAGAACAAGCCCTTTTTTTCTCCGTATATTAAGTTGTAAGATATTATTACCCTTCACAGGGATAACACAATTGCCAAATATTGGTCAACACACAAAGCCACTGGGATGAGATTTTTGTGAGTTTTTCGTGGAAGATTTTTTATTACAAATAAATTTGATGCATTTCTTTGATACATTAACTGTATTACACACAAAAAAAAAAATTATGGTAATTTGCTTACAATTTTGTTTTACAATATGCATTTCAACTTCACATATTGAATCATTCATCATCTCCATTATTTTTGAATTATTTAGTTGAAGACAAAGTTTTGCATGTACTAAAAGTATATTGAGGTGCACAGACAGATCCAAGGGCAGCAATGGAGTGACGGCCTTCGGGTCCTCCTCCCCTTGAACTGAAATTATATCATGAATAATGAAATGAAAAGTACCAAACGCTTGGCTAAAAAGAAGAATCGGAAACAAATCGCTCCACCCCCCCACCCGAACGACTTCTGGATCCGCCTTTGCTATTGCATATGTATAGTTAGTACCTTAACGTGTTTTCTAGATGCCAAGAAAATAGACTGATTCATGAACATTTTATCAGCTCCCAGAGTGATTGCTCCTTGATTGAAGAAGAAAACAAAAGGGCTTCACTCTTCATAGTTTCATTCTTTGTTAGCTTCCAGAAAGTTCTTTTATTTGAATTTTTCTATCTCCAAGATCAAACTAGCCCAAAAACTAATTATCTTTGAGAAGTATTTTACAACACAAATTCGAACTTAGGGTGCTTCTCTGGATATCGACTTCACAATTTATGACCATTTGTACTACACTTTATTGTGAGCTCATCCATGAATTGATGAAGTCAACACGAGTGGCATTTTGTTCTGGCTAACAATGCACATTTTTATTTAAGTAGGGGCGATGTGTATACAATGGTGGTCGGATACAGGCATTCTATATCAATAAAGGGTAAAATGACTTTGTTTCATCCTCCCCCACTTTGCTATTTGCATTGTATTACAACACTTTTTTCCTTTTCTGCTGAGAAAATTTTCTTCCTACTAGCAATTTTCCATTTTATGCAGGATTTTCTCTTTAGCGGGACTAAAGAGTGCTTTTTGTTTCTGCGTTAAACAGTTTCCATTTTAGCTAATGTTAACTACCGTTAACTTTTGAAGGGACCTAAAAAAACAATTCCATTTTGAGCAAGTTTCCCACTTATGGAGGTTCCGTTTAACACAGGTTTCACTGTGTATATATATATGCTTTGAAAAGCTAAAAAAAAATATTCAGTGGATCAAAATGAGTTTAAAAAAAAAGGTGCAGTGAAAGACTGTACTGTTAGATGACAACAAAGACCTAATTCAATGTTTGTGATACGTAGAGCCTCCAATCTTACCATAAGTGTAACTCTTATGCATTACAACCATTTGAAATAGTGCGTGATGGAATATAAGAAGGTCTTCTTTTAAATTGTTCTCAGTAGTTCAGTTTGAAAAGCATCAAAGTGATAATTTTTTATAAGTAAAGTATTACAAGGTTTGGGAAAGTTCATTTCATTTGTATTGATATTTCGTAAATAAAATTCATTAATGCTGTGTTTTATCAAGAAACTTTAATTATTGTTTTATTTCTTATGCCAAATCGGAACTACCAAGTTGACATTTTTTTTTTAAATGAAGACTAGAGTATGTGTGTGTGTACATATATATATACAGTCGAACTTCTGTAAGTCGAACCTCCACGAGAGTGAATCAAAACTTTGAGTTATGGAAAATTAGAGTTATAGAATAATTTATTACTACTACACATGAATTCAATAATACATTTTAAAAATCATACAAAATGCTGTAATTGCTATAAACTGTACTTAAAAAGAAGTTTGACACGTATATGCCCTTAAAAATTATATTTTATTAAAAAATCTGTAATTTTCCCTTGTCATTTCAATACAAAATTTTCATTCAGGACGTAAGCCTATAAATCAGCAGTAGCCTTAAAAATATTTTCAGGCATTGATTCACGGATCTCAGTAAAGGATCGTACTGTTTTGATTGCAGAAAATGTGTCCTTAAAAGTAGGAACAGGTCGTGTACTCTGTACCTCATCATCATCGTTGTCAGTAGGTATCCCCTGAACTGAATAATATTGTCATCTGTAGGATGTGTTGAAATTGGCAAATTGGCATTCATATCAAGGTTGCTTTCTAAGTTATTTCATCTGGTATTTTTAATTCAGGTGCCAAAAAATTCCACTCATGTGAAGTTGAAATAGCATAATTTGCATTTGAAAATTTTCTGTGATTGAAATCAGCTTTTCATCAACTATTGTGCATAACTTCAGGAAAGCTGATTTCAATCAGCTTTCCTGAAGTTATGCACAGTAGTTGATGGTTTTGCACTTTCCCATGCATAATTAATAATTCACACACAATTCAAAAGTATTACCTTGGGTTACGATGTCCATCATTTAGCGAAGAGGTAAGTTTGAAGATAATGTTTCCTATAGAAGTGTTACAAAAATTTTTGATACCTTTATCTATGGGCGGAAGGTTTGGTGCTATATATATATAAGCGTGCAACCTCTAAATATTACCTAATCTTCCTCAAATTTCTCAGGTACTATTTTTATATCAATAGGACTGAGAGCACGAGCAAAGTAGACAACAATGTAATATTTTAATTTTTACGTAATAAAATGAAACACCCTACTCTCTATATTATGGTTAATAATGTCAACCAAATGAAGCAATAATCAGTTTATACGTAATAACTTTCATATTTTATATTGCATGTTTGATATTTTATTTAACGTGTCATAACCTATTTTTTTAAATTGCTCTTCGGGGGTTCACATGTTCATGTATACCAATGGACAAGCTGCCACTGGTCTGTTCTATGTAAAATGAAAAAGGCAAATGTTTATTCAAAGGTAAATTAAAATAAAATCATTGTAACTGAAGAAAAAGTTTCTTGAATAACTAAACCTTAAACTTCATGCAAAAGCAAATCAGCATGCAGAAAGTGTAAAGGAGTTTGATTTTGGTAGTCTTTTTCGTATATAAATTGGGTATATACAGTTTTGAACATCTGACAATTTAAAATGTGAATAATTTAATGAGTGTTGTGCTGTTTTTGCATGAAAACATACATATATGAAGTATTAATCAGTAATGCATGTAAAAGCAGTATAAATATGGCATTTTTAATCTGTGTCTACCAGGTTTGTTTTTTTCCACCATCAGTTATTGAACAAGATGATCCTTTTTGACCAATTTCTTTTCTGTTGAGACATCATCAGGAATACCGTTTAGTATTTATATATGTGTAGTATATATATATGAGTTTGAAACCTGCTAACTTTAAATAGTGACCACAGTAAATTTTTGAAATTAAAATTTTATTGATGATTGATAATTTATTGAAACATAGAAGTCTAATGTATATTTTCTACTGGGTTTAGATTGGAAACACCAAAGAGGTTAGTTACAACCTCAGAAAGAGATATACTACATATACTTTTGGCTGTGCAATTGGTATTTCCACGAGTGCTACAGATGGTTTCATGAAGGATTTCAGAAGTTAATATCAAAAGATCAAGTACTTGATAACAAAATATTAAATTTGTAGGAAAAAATATTTTTCAACATTGCTTTGTAATATTTTTTTCTATTGCATGTCATAAATTTATAACTAACAGTGGTGAAGATTCAGCATCCACATACACCTTTACTGTTACAGCTAAAAAGTATCAAAGCATTAAAATAGGATAAAACATTTTCCTGTAGTTGCTTCAGTTGCCCATCCTAAAGCCAAGACTAACAAGTGAAACCCGTTAAGGATAAACTCAGCATTTTTCAACCATGATTCCATAAGAAATATGCATTGAACTAAATTACTGTTTTATAAATATAATAATTTGTATACATAGGTTTCATGAAACCAGACTGTTATTTTTTTAGGAGGAATTACGTAAGAAATACTTCAATGAATAGATACGTCCCTGTTGCCTATATTGTATGGGTTTTTGATCATTTACAGATTTTTAACTATGTTCGAGAATTTGTTTTAAAGTAGTATGGAAGAATACATACTGAAAACCCTTTTGCATGTAAGGTTGGTTATAAAATGTTTTTTCAAAGCAGTAGTTTAATCAGTCATAAAGGGTTACATAACATTGAAATGCCTTTTGATTGTGAAGTAAGTCTAAAAATGTCTTCTGAAGGGAAATATTTAAGCAATTATGAAGGGACTAACCTTGCTGGAAAGCGTTTTGAGTGTGGTTTGTGTCATAAAACCTATTCTCAAAGGAGCAATCTTGAATGTCATCAAAGAACACATAGTGGTGAAAGGCCGTATGGGTGTAATGTATGTCAAAAACGCTTTTATAAAAGCAATACTTTAAGCCGTCATAAAAGAATACACACTGGTGAAAAGCCTTTTGAGTGTATGGTCTGTGGGAAGGCTTTTGCACGAAACAGTAGTTTAAGCAATCATCAAAGGCTACATACAGGAGAAAAACCTTTTGAATGTGAGGTGTGTCTAAAAGTCTTTAATGAAATGAGTTCCTTAAAGGTTCATGCAAAGTCACATACTGGAGAAAAACCTTTTGAATGCGACATTTGTCTGAAAGCTTTTGCTGAAAGGAGTAACTTAAACCGTCACAAAAGGTCTCACACTGGTGAAAAGCCTTTTAAGTGTGATTTGTGCCAAAAAGCCTTTTCTCAAAGTACTGCTTTAAATGTTCACAGAAGAGAACATAC
>QLNU02013609.1:0-24959 GCA_006491805.2 Dysdera silvatica | reverse complement strand
ATTGCAGTTTAGGGAAGGGCGTCTTGCCGAAACTGGTTTTTGCTGCACGAAAAACTAGTTCAGACAAGATGTTCTTCCCTAAATTGCAATGGAACAATCCATCTTGGAACAGTATAAGAAGTCAACTGAGCGCAAATGCACTATACTCTGTCTTATAAAGGTGGTCACTTTACCAAGTTCCACTATATATATATATACACACACATACACACAGTGAAACCTGTCTGAGACGGAAACACACGGGACCAGAAAAATTCTGCAATATGCAGGTTTCTTGTCTTATGGAGGTTACATGAAAATAAATACATACATAGTTAAATCCAGTGGTAAGAGGTGAATGCATATGCTAATTGCTTTTTCTCACTCGTGAACTTTCTAATTAATTATTTTTCCTTGTGATAAAAATATTTTTATCACTGCATTTTATATTTATTAATTTTTTGCATTATTATAAGTTATAGTTAAGATCAATATAGTACAAACCTTCTGGTAACTGCGCATGCCTATTCACAAAAGTATATTACATAAGCTTAAATTGTAATGATAAAACACATAATCGCCCTCACCCCAATTCCATTTTATATCAGGATTAAAATAAGAAATGTACTGACGTATCAACAATTCTCAACCTGTAATATTCATGCACAGTACGCATTTCTTTAACATATTAACTGTATTACACAAAAAAAATTTTATGGTAATTTCCTTACAATTTTGTTTTACAATAGACGTTTCAACTTCGCATATTGAATCATTCATCATGTTCATTATTTTTTAATTGTTTTGTTGAAGAAGAAAGTTTTGTACCTACTGTGTAAGTGTATTGAGGTGCACCGACAGATCCAAGGGGGGCAATGGAGTGAGACCCTTTGCCCTCCCCCCCCTTGAGCTGAAATTATACCATGGAAAATGAAAAGTACCGAATGTTTGGTTAACAAGAGAAATCGGAAGCAAATCTCCCCCCACCCCAATTGAAAGATTTCTGGATCCGCCTTTGCTATGGCATATAATTAGTACCCTAACGTGATTTCTGTATGCCAAGAAAATAGACGGATTCATGAACATTTTGTCAGTCCCCAGAGTGATTGCTCCTTAATGAAAAAAGAAAAGAATAAGGGTTTCACTCTTCATAGTTTCATTATTTGTTACCTTCCAGAAAGTTCTTTTATTTGAATTTGTGATCTTCAAGAACAAATTAGCTCAAAAACTAAGTATCTTTGAGAAGTATTTTACAATATAAATGGGAACTTACGATGCTTCTCTGGATATAGACTTCACAATTTATGACCATTTGTCAGGGCCGTGCTTACGGTGTTAGTGGCCTGGGGCAAAGCAGATTATAGCAGCCCCTAAAAATATTTGGCATAACACAACGATAAAAAGATTGACCAGGGTTTAGCATTACAAAATAAAGTTTTTCACTGGTCTAAACGCTGTAGGTAAAGATAGAGGGAATATAATTTAGTTATATAAATTAAAAATAGGAGAGAGAAAATAATCAAAATACTAATCATTGTAATTTATTATTACCTTAATTATTATAATTATAACGAATTAATGAAAAGCTAATTCAATGAACGAAACTATTAGAACTCACAAAGCAATTTTTCTAACTTTTTGTATAGCCAAGTGTCTGAAATCAGGAGTCTGTATCATACATTCTGTATCAATAAAGGGTAAAATGTCTTTTGTTCGTCCTCCCCCACTTAGCTGTTTGCATTGTATTACAACCCTCTTTACTTTTTCTGCTGAGAACATTTTCTTCCTACTAACAATTTTTCATTTTATGCCGGTTTTTCTCTTTAACGGGACTAAATAGTACTTTCCGCTTCTGCATTAAACAGTTTCCATTTTAGCTAATGTTAACTACCATTGACTTTTGAAGGGGCCTAATAAAAAAGATTCTGTTTTGAGCCAGTTTCTGCCTTGTGTAGGTTCTGTTTAAGACAGTTATCACTGTATGTGTGCGTGTGTGTACGTACGTACAAGGTGATTCAAAACTCAATCACCCCTGTTAATTTTTTGGTAGGTTCAGGCAGATAAACATCCTTTTGAAAAAGTTGCTTGTTGAAAAGGAAATAATTTTTGTTCTGTGTCGCGACACCCCAAGCACCAGGAGGCAACTCAAAAATTTCAAATGGCAACCCTCGTCGAGTAATACCTTGTTTTGAAGGTCTCGTTAAGAAAAAAATAATGACATTTACAGTATGGCGCTACGACGCCCACAGCACCAACAACGTGTCCGCAAAGTTCAAAATTTACCTTTTTTCTCCTGGCTCTTGTTCACTCTAGTAAGGTCATAGGCAAATAACGAAAATTGTAGAATGTAAAGCAATGTGTGTTCTATCAGTAACAATTTTAAATTTCGTATTAATCCAATATGTAAAGTTTCAAGGATCGTTTAAAAATATCAATATTTTAATCCTCAAAACTCAAAAATATTTCTAGCAACGATAGTTGTTTGAAATCACACACGCATCCTCACAAAAAGTATTCCCTTTTATATGAACACACTTTGAAGAAATGGCTCGTCCATTCAGTCACCAAATGGATGGCATTCTTTTTCAACGTAACAAGTTTCCAAGAAGGTGAATTGGCCATCATGGGCTCGTGGAATGGCCACGTCATAGCCCGGATATGACACCCTTTGATTTTTTTCCTTTGGGGTCATTTGAAATCAATAGTTTTCGAACCGCCACCTATAAATATAAATGTGGATCGAAAAGAGTTAAGAAAGGGGTAATAAAAGAGTATATGGTTAGATGGCAACAAAGACCTAATTCAGTGTTTGTGAAAATAATAAATACGTAGAACCTCCAATCTTACCATAAGCATAATCTTATGCATCACAACTATTTAAAATAGTGCTTGATGGAATATAAGGTCTTCTTTGAAACTGTTCTCAGTAATTCAGTTTGAAAAGCATCAAGGTGATAATTTTTTATAAGTAAAGTGTTACAAGGTTTGGGGAATTAAATTTCATCTGTATTGATATTTCGTAAATAAAATTCATTAATGCTGTGTTTTATCAAGAAATTTTAATTATTGTGTTATGTCTTTATGCCAAATCGAAACTAACAAGTTAACATTTTTTTTTTCCTAAATGAAGACTAGAATGTGTGTGTGTGTATATATATACACACACACAGTCGAACCTCCACGAGAGCTTAGCAAAACTGTGAGTTATGAAAAATTAGAGTTAGTTGCAGAACAATTAATTTATTACTATTACACGTGAATTCAATAATATATTTTAAAAATCATACAAAATGCTGTAATTGCTAAAAACTGTACTTAAAGGGAAGTTTGACATGTATATGCCCTTAAAAATATTTTATTAAAAAATCTGTAATTTTCCCTTGTCATTTCGATACAAAATTTTCATTCAGAGCGTAAGCCTATAAATCAACAATAGCCTTAAAAATATTTTCAGGCATTGATTCACGGGTCTCAGCAAAGGATCTTACTGTTTCGATTGCAGAAAATGTGTCCTTAAAAGTAGGAACAGGACTTGAAGTCTGTACATCGTCGTCATCATCATCGTCATCAATAGGTATCTCCTGAACTGAATAATGTTGTCATCCGTAGATACGTTGAAATTGGCAAATTGGCATTCATATCAAGGTTGCTTTCTAAGTTATTTCATCTGGTATTTTTAATTCAGGTGCCAAAAAATTCCACTCATGTGAAGTTGAAATAGCATAATCTGCATTTGAAAATATTCTGTGATTGAAATCAGCTTTCCTAAAGTAATGCACAACATGATGATCGATGGTTTTGCACTTTCCCATGCATAATGAATAATTCGCACATAATTCGAAAGTATTACCTTGGGTTACGATGTCCATCATTTAGCAAAGAGATAAGTTTGAAACTAATATGTTTCCTATAGAAGTGTTACAAAAATTTTTGATACCTTTATCTATGGGCTGAAGATTTGATGCTATATATATATAAGCGTGCAACCTCTAAATATTACGTAATCTTCCTCAAATTTCTCAGGTACTATTTTTATATCAATAGGACTGAGTGTGTGAGCAAAGTAGACAACAATGTAATATTTTAATTTTTATCTAATAAAATAAAACACCCTACTCTGTTCCCTGTATTATGGTTAATAATGTCAACCAAATGAATCAATAATCAGTTTATACGTAATAACTTTCGTATTTTCTACTACGACAGTTTCATATTGCGTGTTTGGTATTTTATTTAACGTGTCATACCCTATTTCTTAAAATTCCTCTTCGGGGGTTCACATGTTCATGTGCACCAATGGACAAGCCGCTACTGGTCTGTTCTATGTAAAATGAAAAAGGCAAATGTTTATTCAAAGGCAAATTAAAATAAAATCATTGTAACTGAGGAAAAAGTTTCTTGAATAACTAAACCTTAAACTTTATGCAAAAGCAAATTAGCATGCACAAAGCGTAAAGGAGTTTAATTTTGGTGGTTACTATAATTATTTTTCTTATTAAAATTGGGTATGTACGGTTTTGAACATCTGACAATTTAAAATGTGAATAATTTAATGTGTGTTGTGCTGTTTTTGCATAAAGGCATACATATATGAAGTATTCATCAGCAATACATGTAAAAGAAGTATAAATATGACATTTTTAACTTATATCTACCAGGTTTGTTTTTTCGTCCACCGGTTGCTGAAGAAGGTGGTCCTTTTGGACCAGAAAATTTCCTTCGCTGGTGGCATCATTAGGACTACTGTATAGCATTTATATATGTACAGTGTATATATATATTTATATATACACACACACACAGAAGACCCCCTTCCCCAATGTGTGTATATATATATATATATGGGTTTGAAACCCATACTGCTAACTTTAAATATTGACCATAGTAAATTTTTAAAAATTAAAAAGAAATTATAATTTGATTCATGATTGTTAATTTATTGAAACATTATAGAAGTCTAATGTGTATTTTCTACTGCATTTAGATTGGAAACATCAAAGAGTTTAGTTACAACCTCAGAAAGAGATATACTACATATACTTTTGGCTGTGCAATTGGTATTTCCTCGAGTGCTACAGATTGTTTCATGAAGGATTTTAGAAGTTAAGATCAAAAGGTCAAGTACTTGATAACAAAATATTAAATTTATAGGAAAAAAAAAATATATTTTTCCACATTGCTTTGAAGTTTTTTTTCTATTGTATGTCATAAATTTATAACTAGCAATGGTGAAGACTTTTTAATTCAGCATCCACATAAACCTTTACTGTTACAGCTAAAAAGTATCAAAGCATTAAAACAGGATAAAACATTTTCCTGTAGTTGCTTCAGTTGCCCATCCTAAAGCCAAGACTAACAAGTTAAACCTGTTAAGGATATACTCAGCATTTTTCAACCATGATTCCATAAGAAATCTTCATTGAACCAAATTACTGTTTTATAAATGTAATAGTTTGTGTACATAGGTTTCATGAAACTAGACTGTTAATTTTAGAAGGAATTGCTTAAGAAATTCTTCAATGAATAGGTAGGTCTTTGTTACCTATATTACTTGGATTTTGGGTCATTTAGAGATTTTTAACTATGTTCGAGAACTTGTTTTAAAGCAGTATGAAAGAATACATGCTGAAAAACCATTTGCGTGTACGGTTGGTCATAAAACGCTTTTTCAAAGTAGTAATTTGAGCAGTCATAAAAGGTTACCATCGAAATACCTTTTGATTGTGAAGACAGTCTAAAAATGTCTTCTGGAAAGAAATATTTAAGCAATTATGAAGGAACTAACCTTGCTGGAAAGCGTTTTGAGTGTGGTTTGTGTCATAAAACCTATTCTAAAAGGACCGATCTCCAATGTCATAAAAGAACACATACTGGTGAAAGGCCTTATGGGTGTACTTTATGTCAAAAACGCTTTTTTAAAAGCAATACCTTAAGCCGTCATAAAAGAATACACACTGGTGAAAAGCCTTTTGAATGTATGGTCTGTGGTAAGGCTTTTGCACGAAACAGTAGTTTAAGCAGTCATCAGAGGCTACATTCTGGAGAAAAACCTTTTGAATGTGAGGTTTGTCTAAAAGTCTTTACTCTGTGGAATACTTTAAAGGTTCACGCAAAGTCACATACTGGAGAAAAACCTTTTGAATGTGACATTTGCCTGAAAGCTTTTGCTGAAAGGAATAACTTAAACCGTCACAAAAGGTCACATGCTGGTGAAAAGCCATTTAAGTGTGATGTGTGCCAAAAAGCCTTTTCTCAAAGTACTGCTTTAAACATTCACAGAAGAGGACATACTGGTGAAATGCCCTTTGACTGTGATGTGTGTCAAAAAAAATTTCTTTCAAGGAACCATTTAGATATCCATAAAAGAGCTCACACTGGGGAAAAGCCCTTTGTGTGTGGTGTGTGTCAAAGAGCCTTTTGTTCGTTGAGTGGTTTAACTAAACACAGAAGAGTTCACACACGTGTGTGACGTGTGTTAAAGCTTTTTCTGCAATGAATACTTTTACCACAGGAGAACTCACAGTTCAGGTAAAAAACTCTGGGCATTCTGAATTTTCAAGGGTACATCAGAATACAAAAAAAGGCACTGTACTTATATTTAAGGGCACTCAAAAACAAAGAATAAGTATATGCGCTTTAGGCTTGGCAAATGTCATTATGTAAATCATAATTATTTACTAATATTTTAATTAAATTGCTTAATAATATAATTAAATTATTAAACATATTGTCTGAGGTGAAGGATTTAATATGCTCCTTTTTTTTATTACATGCACATTAATTTCAACTGCTATTAATTCATAAACAACAAATATTCGGTAATAAAACATTTGCAAACAAATGTATATAATAGAAAAAAATCATTG
Organism: Dysdera silvatica; assembly: GCA_006491805.2. Taxonomy (NCBI): domain Eukaryota; kingdom Metazoa; phylum Arthropoda; class Arachnida; order Araneae; family Dysderidae; genus Dysdera; species Dysdera silvatica. The sequence continues at coordinate 18,114 of QLNU02013609.1, read as the reverse complement.
AAATTTAAATACATCCAAATTTTTGTTTCATTACAAAATTACGGATCGTGAACTTTTTTCTTCATTAGGATTGTAAAGAAGAGCCTATTTTTTGTATGCTTCCATTTGAATACTGCTTTACTGAAATTTATTGAACCATTTATTTCTGCCATCATTATTTTGTTGAATTGTTCAACTTTTAGTCTATTTCTTTTATCAGTTAATATTAATTTATCTCAGAAGATATCCTCTCAACTTCTGCATTTGATCTTGCTAAGGAACAAACAACAATACTCAATGTCGTTTTTACATTGGGATATGTTTTGCCAACAGCTCTCTTTTTAAAAACGAATAGATGTTATACATTGACATGCCATTTTTATTAATAATACTGTTGCATTTCAAGTACTCCTCCGCGTACACTCTCAGAATACAGAATATCCCAGTCATAGTTCCAATGACAGCATAGAAAAAGGATGGGGGCTCTATGACTCCCCAATATGGCCCTGGCATGTGACATTTCAAGTGCCCTCAAGTACACTCTCTGAATATGGAATATCGTAGTCTTAGCTCCAGTAACAACCTAGAAAAAGGATGAGGGTCTCTGATACCTCCCCATACGATCCTGACATGCTACATTTCAAGTGCCCTACGTACGTCCTCTGAATATCATAGTCTTAGCTTTAATAGCAGCCTAGAAAAAGGACGAGGGGCTCCGAGCCTCCCGATATGGCTCTGACTTGTGACATTTCAAGTGTGCTATCGCATACTTTCTCTGAATAGGAAATATCGTAATCGTAGCTTTAATAGTAGCCTAGAGAAAGGATGGGGGCTGTGGAACCCTGGTACGGCCCTGACATGCGACATTTCAAGTGCCCTCACATACACTCTGAATATAGAATATTGCAATCCTAGCTTTAATAGCAGCCTAGAAAATGCATGGGGAGCTCAGGGCCTCCCGATACGGCCCTAACATGCTACATTTCAAGTTCCCTCACGTACATTCTCTGAATACGGAATATCATAGTTTTACCTTTAATAGCAGCCTAGAAAAGGGCAGGGATCTCTGGGCCGCATCATGACATTCCGTCCATGATTTCAGCACCAGGGTGGAAAAAATCGTAACTTTTGTCCTATATCTGTAAATCATTGTAAATTATCCGACCAGCGTTGATCATCTGTTATGCTTATTTAACATGTGTGTGTATCTGTTTTTATGTTTTAACATTCTGATTTAGGATTTTAAAATTATTGAAATGAATATAGCACAATCCAATCATGCATATCAAATTTATTTTTCAAGTTTTTATTTTCAGATTTTCCATATTTAAATGAAATAGGTAGAACACTAATAATGGTTCTTGATTTATCATTACATTTAATATGTGAAAAATTAGCATACTTATACAGCAATTGCATAAGTTAAGGTGGTATTACTACTTTTGTAGATACTTTGTTGATTTACTTTTCTAATTCAAGGTTTTTTATTGGTATTGAACTTACTATTTAATATATATATATCTTTGAAATCCTTCATAAAAGTTTTAAAACATTTATAGTTATAAAACTTCATTACAGGCATGTGCCAAGAGAGGGGCAGGGGAGCACCCCCTCCACTTCAAAAAATTGGTTTCTTTTTACCAGTACATTTTGTTTCAGTTTTTGTGGAATCATCGATGTTAAAGCATGGTGCTCTGCGAAGGCAGTAAAATTGTAAAACGTTCGAATAGTTATTTAGTGGTCTACTTTATTGTAATTATTTAGTTAATTAATTAGCAATTTATGTAATTATCATTTTATAACAATTGTTGAAGATTTATGACAATAGATGGCGCCACAAATTTGTGGCTGTAAAAAAAAATTGTACCCTTCCCCTTCTCCAAAATCTTGGCATATCCATTCTTCGTAATACGTTGAAAATTGGCAATTTAAAAGAAAATTGATATTATTCAATACTTTCTGTTTCCTAAAAGTTTATTATCACTGCTATTTGATATTAACTAAAGGAAAATAAGCCTTCTAGTAATGAGTCCAGGAACATACATGAGTTTGATGTCACAAATCCAGCATGGTGACAATCTTGAACCTTGGCTGCCCGAATACGATGATTTACGAGAAAAGTTACGATTTTTTCCATGCTAGTTCTGAAATCATGGACGGAATGTTATGCCTTCAGGCTCTCCAATACGGCCTATACGACTAGGATAAAGGTACTTACACACATGCAAGAAGTATATGATTTATCAGTAACTTCATTCGCGATGTAGTTTGGAATAAGGGTACTTTCAAAAATACCAAATGTAGTGAAAACCGAATATCTGAGAAAACTGCATATATATGCAAAAAATATAGTGTCTAAAATTTTTCCTATCTTTTTAATGTAAATGGGATATATGCAAACAAACTTTATGAACAAGTTTTCATCCACAGTAAATGTGTAGTTGACAACCCTCAGGATTCGTACAGGTCATGAAAAGTCATGGAATTCTATTTTGCATTTTCCAGGTCTAGAAAAGTCATGGAATTTAAAAAACAACAACATGGAGGTCATGGAAAAGTCATAAGATATTTGTTTAGGAGCAATTTTAACCTGAAGCTCTGCATTAAAAGTGCTGCCTGTAGTGAAAATCGCATCCCGAGATCGAATCATCATTTTGTGGCACCAGAATATCTTCTAATGAACATGACCATGTAACTCACAAAACGCGGGAGGGAGGGAGTATCCGTCTTCTCTTGATTCGAAGCAGAATCATCCACTATTTGTGGCCTGCCTGAATTCGCTCGTTACCATGTGCAGAGATGCCAACTTGTACCGATTTTAACTTCACCTTAAGATTCTACGGTCGATACCAAGAAAACTACGGTAAACCTCATTCAAGTTCCTTAAGTGCACTTTTCTACTGGCTCCTCAAAAATCCATATTTTTTATGGGGTTTTTTTTTGGTAAAAAAATAAAAAACATACTTTGCAGGTGATCCATGCTTTCCACATTTGGATGCAACACTTCCGACTTGTTCTTTTGTTTCTCTGTTACTTTTTATGTCTAGATTTATGTGTGAAAATTGCTTTGAATTTGGATCAAAACAATGAAATGAAACACAGCCGTGATTATGGAACAACTGAGAGAAAAAAAAAATAATCGCCAAACAAAAATTTATCTGCAAGTGTATCATGATATGTAGTAAGGAATGGCTGTTTTACAAAGCATCGAAAGTTTTTAAATTTTTATGTGAACTCGCAGTTTTACCATATTTTGAATAACTTTTTACTCACACCATTTTATTGAAAGTTCAGAAAATTTTCCGCACGGTACTTTAAAAAATAGCTTGTGATTTACGCTGAGATTTTGCGACATACGTTTTTGAATATTTCTCCCTTCAGCTTTCATTATCTACACCCACAGAGGCTTACGGATTAATTCAGTAGTAAATTTAACTAATCAATATATTTAATTTATTTACATAATTTATAATCCTATTCTGTGAAAAAACGCCACCTGGTGCCTGTTTCTGGAACTTAAAAAATTGAGTTAAAAAACGATTTTAACATTAATTAACCAGTGATTCTTTTATGCACGATTTCATCCTTGATGCCCCAGCTAGCGGCAAAATTGTGATATTTTTAAATGTGCTTAATTAACGACTGTTAGTAATTTTTTAGTATTTTCCCATGAAAATAGATGATTTCCATTCTAATATACTACCTGCTGGTGGGGTACAAAATTAGCGGTAATTAGTCATGTTTTGCACCTATAAATTTCCATTCAAAGAAACTACATGTCTACGGTGGAAAGTGGCAATTTTTTTTGACAAAAGCTAATTTGCGTATTTCAACGATTTTAGCTTTTCAAGAGAAGAACAGGGAAGAGGTTTCAAAATTACAGAAAAAGAAACAAAGAACTTGATATTTACGAAATTTTACTTTTTCAGTGGAACATTTGACTTCTCATTTTCATCATGTTTATTCACTCGATTAAACTATTTTTTTATGCGCCACAAAACTCACATGAAAACCAATTTTCCTGTACAAAAAAGAATTGTGGTGTTTATCTTCTACAAATTATCTTCTACAAAACTGGTGTAAAAGCTTTTTCTCTTCTACAAAACGTATGCAAAAGTTTTTTTTCCTATAAAATCGATACCGAAAGCCATTTTTCTTGCTATGATACTGATACAAAAGGTAATTTCTCCTGCTACGAACCTGATACAAATGGTATTCGTGAGAGCGTGATCAGTGTATAAGACATAAACATACACAGTTAAGTCACATTATCAGGAATACTCGCATTTTGTTTTTTTGGGGGTGTGGGGAGGGGTACACATATCGCTCTATTACTGTTCAGGTGCTTTACTTACAAAAAATCTTTTTGCAGGAAATAAAAGAGCATGGATTTATTGAAAACTACTGAAAATTCTTGACTTTTTTACTGAAAACTACTTTTTTTTTACTGATGAGCACTTTCTCAAGTTCGCATTTCCGCACATGATCACACACTTTGGATTCGAACACTTTATCACCCACATGCAGCGTAGTAATCGCCTGATATTTTTCAAACCCTGAATTAGGGAAATAACTGAAACATTTAGAATCTGATGTTTTAGAACTTGGAAAGTCTGCAGACAATTTTGCAGTTAAATCAGAAACTAACCATGACTTTACATCAATTTCAAAATCAAATAGTTTGCATAGAATTGTATCCAAAAAAAAAAGCTTTGAATTTTGAATGTGCAAATGCAAATTGATGAAAAGTTGCAAAACTAAAAGATGATTAGTACAAATATTAATGTGTGAATAATTTTTTAAGCAATGTGTGCATATACTGCAAGGTGTAAGCAATGATCTTTAATGTATCTGCGTTGTTTATTATAATATAGGATAATTGATAACAATTTGATGATTTTGGTCATTATTTTATATATTTTGCTGTAGAATACATTTAAAAATAAATATTTCGTTTTTATTTGTGAATTTAATTTAATACTGGGACTCAAAATTATATTCTAAGTGAACATGAATTGTTTCGATAGCTGCGAAATGTTTTTAGTTTGTAGTCAAGGAATTTTATTTTACTCAGGGAGTATGAACCCTATTTTCAAGGATTGGCTTTCCCTATCGGGAGTAGTTGTCAACCCTTGTCGAAGTGTCACGTACCAGCTTATTTATGGCTTTGTTTACGCCTCCCCCTGTTTTCTAATTATAATAAATAGTTTTTATTTATCACATGAAATGCACACAATCTGTAATGACATGCTTATGCATTACATTAGACAAGTTCCACGTGCAATAAATCTCACATACCGATGTACATAATATGCCTGTGTTCAGATTCACTATCAAATTTTGTGTTTACAGTTGGCACAGTGAATTATGTGTCTCGTGTCTTATTGGTCTACAAAATTCCTAGTTTATTTGCAAGTTTTTTCCTTTCCTTTTTTTGCACTTTTCAGTTTATATTCATTGTGAATATGGCAGATGAAAAGGAACCGACCTATCTGCTTAAATATTGATCAAAAGTTGGCGATTTTAAATTTTTTGACATCAAATAATAAGACAAAGATATAAATAACAAAAGAATATGGTTGTAATTTGTCCACTGTTTTCCACAAATACAGTACACGATTTTATGTAAGTATTACATTAATTCTTGTTATTTTTATTAATGAAGTAATAGTACTGAGTATTACCAATATTGAAATAATGTGTATGATTTATAAAATTAGAAATAAGAATATCTAATTTAATAATAAAATTCATTAAAAATTTAATGAGCAAATTATTTTCACACCATAGTTCCATAGCTGCCAACTATTACGGATTGTCCATAATGATTATGGAAAATGACAAGTTTTCAGTCATTACGGAAACTGTACGAATTTTCAGTTACTTTTCTTACTCATTACTTTTACGATTATCATTACTTTACGATTATCATTACTTTTACGATCTGTTTCGCAATTTTTGCACGGCCCCTGAACTGTAACTTCACGGGAATATCTTTCCATCATAGGAGGAGTTAAAGTCACGCCTTTATTCCTCACGGTTGCGCCTGCCAGAACTCGTTTTTTACACGGCTCCTGGGGAAATGCGCGAGCCTCGAAACGAGTCGTTTTGGATTCCGGAATTAACAAGCAGGTAAAATAAAGTAGGAAATCAGGCTTTTTGTAAAAATTCCGTCATTATAATCGGCGCTCGATGCAACCGATTTCCACTGCCTTTTTATGATTTGGAAAGGGAAATTTTCCTAATTCCGATCCCCACGCCGTGAATTCGCCATTACTACGGCATATTCTAATATCACGGTATCGAAAAGTAAAGTCACGTGGCAGAAAATCATGCCTGCACATGAAGAAACCCATGAACCAACGACCTTTGCACTGACGCGTCAATATAAACGCCGTGCCCATGGTTTCACACCGTCAGTAATCGGCGGAAACCACACGAACGGTTTGCCATGTCACACAGCCGATTCCGATGTTTTTTGTGCGCATGCGTGGTTTTACGATGTCGTCTCGTCGCTTAGCCTGGACGGCTTCCCAGTTTCACACCGTCAGATCTTAAAATCGTGCATGCGCATAAAGAAACATCGGCAAACCGCTAGTGTGCCGCTAGGTGGGTAACACCGTAAAATCACAATGTATCGCCGATTTGAAAATTACGAAACCAGTGTGACGATGTCAGCTTCACACCGGTTGTGCACGATGTATCGATACATCGCCCAGGCCTAGCTGGAAGTACATAAAAAAAAAAAAGCCCGTTTTCTTTAGCAACAGATCGCAGCACAGATTGTCATGACGTAAAATTATACCCCATAGTGGTATCATTTTATAATGAAGAGAGAAGTGACCCGGTGTTACTCCCAATCGTGGAGTCAAGAGATAACACTGGGAAAGGTATTTTTATAGTTTCGGAAATTTTCATTTCAAATCCATTTGAAAGTATAAATGAGTGTTGAAGAATAGATGTAACATGGCATAACATTTCTGAGATGAGATATTTTTCTGAAGTAAAGAAATATGGAGCTTTTTATCAAAATTAAGCTGTATATATTGCTGATTCCACATGACAATGTCACTACCGAAAGAGTCAAACAGAATGTAGACAGGCCCGAGTACGAAAACGCCTTATTGAAAGGAGTTTACTCCGTATTGAAAAACAAGAGACTTCTCAAAATCTCAAGTATGCTATAAAAAAAAGTTCACGGAACAGCAGTTGATTTTTGCAAAAGAAGCAACAAGACTTTCACTTATGGAGAAATAGCGAGTAGAGTGTCTGCTGCTTAATAAAATCAAGCTTTTTATGGTAATATATACTTGATTTCATAAAAAGCCTAAATTTAGAATTGTCACTATAACTCTTTCATGTCAGTCTAAACATAACCTCGATAGAATATGTATCATATAACCTGTTGTGGAAGTAAAATATTTTTAATTTTAATTAAATTTTTTAAGACAATTTCATCACGGGCGTTCGCACGCGCTGTAAATGATTACCGAAAGCTATCTCAGAAAGTTGGCAGCTATGAAAGTTGAACGCTGTTAATATTTCAGCTATTATTTTACAAAATATTGGTGAATAAATGATCTAATTTTTAATAAGATAAAGAACGCAGTAAAATGATAAATCTCTCCAAAAGAAAAGTGAAAGTCAACAATGAGGAATTGCTTGGAAGAAGCAAAGAATTTGAACTCGCTCTGTCAAATCGCTTTCTGTTATTATAAAATTTGGAAGACGCCTATATAATAAAATGAAAAAAATCATCGGCAACTTAATTGTGACAGCCGAGTCTCTAGTACCACCAACAATGAAACGTAAAGAAATTTTAAATCTAATGGAAAAACGAAGGTCTTGGGGAAAAACAGGAATAATTGCTAACGAAGTGGAATATGTGGAAATTTACAAGACAAATAAAGAAACGTATCCGGGAAGAAACTCGTAAATTCAATACGAAGTTTGTACAAAAACCAATTGAAGAAAATGAAAGCATCAAAAATGCTAAATGCAGGCTAATAAATGGAAAAAAGCAAATGCTTGCCGTAAAATGTAATGATGACTCAGTATGCAGAACACGCCAGGAAATGCTTAACTCTCTGCTTTCTGAAACGGCCGGGGGTGAGGCATGTGGAGGGGCTTGACCCTCGTCTTCAACTCCCCCACCTCCCGAGGCGTGAACTATCTGCGGTTGATTTTATGGGTATGCGCTTCGATGATCTAAGCTGACAAATGGTTGCAATTGAAATCTAATTAGCTCTACTCAACTAAAATCTCGCCAAACTTTATTTGGGAATTTGTTTTGCATTCGTTCAATCTTGTTTTCTTTCGTTTGCAAATTAATTTTATTATTTGCTTGTTTATTTATTTGCGTGGCATCTTTTGTTTCATTTTATTTGAAATGGCTTCTCGTAAACGCGGTTTACATGACGCCATATGCTATACATAATTTGATAATGGCCAAAGTGATTTTGAAAGCTATGATCTTGAAAGTGATTTTTTCAATGACGAATTAGGTTATTCCTTTTTACCCGGAGATTTAGTCGTTGATTTTAAGGAAAGCGAAGAGTAAAATGAGCCGGAAAATGAGTGTTACAATTATTCATGAAGTAATGATACCAATAATGAAAAAATTCGAAAATTGGGTTTTAGAGGAATTCCTGGACCAATCCATGATTTGCCTACAGGATCGACACCATTTGCATATTTTTCCCTGTTCTTTATATACAGCGTAATGAAAACGTTCATAGAAAATTCAAACCTTTATGCGGAATTTTGCCAGGAGCAATCAGGATAAAAAGATGAAAATTGGGAACCCATATTGGCCATTTCCAAAATTTGGGGATTTTTTAGCATGCTTTTAACAATGAGCAACAATCAACCTTAGATTACGAGATTATTAGATCAGAAGTCCTATACTTGGAATCTTATCCTTGGTTGTCCAACCTTTCTGGATAGCGGGCCACTTTTAGAAGTTTTTCACTGATCTCGCGAGTCAGCTGTTTCGGAAAACAAAACAAAGAAAAAAAAAGGTGGGGGAGATGAACGCCAGCCTCCCTTCAAAGTTTCTTCTGGTTATTCATTTATTTACTTAGGACATGGAAGGGGGTCACACCCATATGGTCACAGCGATTTTTCCTTATTTTAAAAGATCTAAAATTTTTGTTTTGGATTTTTTTTCTAGATAGCTGTCGGAGGGTCGGATTGTGGCCCGCGGGTCGTATGTTGGACAAACCTGGTGTAGACAGTTCCTTTAATTTATGTCGTTGATAATGAGCTTAATGGGCCAAAAAGTTCCTTCAGCTTGCAAAATTAAAATAGAGAAAGTATAGTTGTAACGTTATTAAAAACATTCCGTTTGACAGTTGAAAATAATAACATGTCAATGAAAACGCTGCCATGAAGAAAAGAGAACTATATAATACAATACAACAAATGCTATAATTACATCAAATAAATGACAAAGTGCATTTTTTTTATTTCGCACTAAATACACTACGCCGAAAAATATAACCACATTCCTTAGATTAAAAAAAAAAGAAAAGAAAGAGAAAATATTTTAAACTTTGAACGACGTTACCTATTATAAAATTTTTGTTTGAAATTGGGGGGACATGGAACCCTAATACCAACATTGGGGGAACGGGTCCGCCTGTCCCCCCGGTAATTGGACAGAAGATGCGGGCCTTTTTGTTATATTTACGGATATTTATGACACTAATAAATCGCAAAATGGGTCAATTGCCTATGATTTGCTATCTTAAAATATACCCTGTTCTATTGACTAAAGCAAATTGATTTTTCTGGAAAATTATCCTTTTAACCGATATCGAACCATTACTACTAAGTAGACTCTCGGTGACATAAAAGGTTTAAATTTGGTTTAGTTTGTTAGTTTTATGTCCCAAAGCTACATTTGGGCTGTCTTAGATGGGACCGCTGTCTTTACATGACCTCCGAAACACAATACGTTTCCAAAGAAACAAACAGCACGCGGGGATTCGAACTGCCATTCGAGTAAGTTGCCAGGCTAACGCTTTAAACAACCAAGCCACTGGATTCCCCAACAGATTAAAAAGAATTAAAGAAAGAAATTTAAGCTAATTTAATTATTCGCTTATTAGGGGCCGTTCAAGTATTACGTAAGCATCTTTGGGGTAAGGGTTTTAAGATTTGCTTACTTTTGCTGACAACGGGGAGGGGGTGGGAGTCTGAACTATGTTTACTTAAGACATAGAAAATATTAAAGGCAACACATAGTCAGAAAGTGACAGCCGCCCTGACAGAACTACAATATTGGGATGCACGACAGGCGCACTACGTGTAAAAGACATAAAATACACGTAATCACATATAAATATTTAATTATTTAAACCAGTGGCTGGCTGTCAAGCTTTTTTTGCTCGTGGGGGCACCTTCTAGACTTCCCGTGGGCCCTCTGATATTTTTAAATTATAACGAATGTATTATTTTTAATAAATGCATTTTATTAACACTTATTATTTATTCACTATTTGCTTACGACATAAGAAATATTAATACGTAATAAAAATGTCACAAAATGCTTTATAATAAAATATTATATTATTATATATAAATATATTATTATCCTTTATAGTTTAATATGTATAATATATGTAGTTTAATAATATATGTACACTATATATATTTTTATAAATACAGTCGAGTCTCTATTTAACGAAGTGCCATCGTTCCTCTGAAAAACTTCGTTATAAGGAAAATTCGTTAAATAGAAATTTACATAAATGGTGAAACTTAATTTCAATAAAATGGAAAAGGTTAAATTTGGACAGTAAAGACTAAATTCAGTAGACTCTTCTTTTTCAACGAATTTATATATTTTTCGTATACAAGTACGCACAAATTAATAACAAAAGTAAAGACTGAGGATTACTTTATATCTGTATGATCCTCATACAACATATATGAAACAGAGAAATAATCACTAATTTTGCTTTGTTCAGTGTTCTTATAAAAAAGTTTTGTTTATAGAAATTCTCACACTTTTCTAAATATCGGAACACGTCATCTATAACATTTTCTTCAACAATGCAACACGTATGTGCGAGAAGCAAATTTCGTGGCTTAGCCACACCTGCAGAGTGATACACCCCCGCTGCTTCGAAGTTCCCGGTTTAGAACAATAGAATTATTTATCACAACTGGCCACAATACAGAGGGCTACCTCACCTCCGTCTTTTTGCTTAAAATCCTCAACTATCTATTCTACCTAACCATCCCGCTGAAAAATTGTAAAAGGTAAATTAAAAAAAAAATCAAATTCTTTATAAAAAGAACTTCGTTATATAGAAATTGTTTTTCGTAATATGGAGACAAATTTACATGTTAATGCCATTCAAAGTCAAGGTTCCGCTGAAAATTTCGTTAAATAGAAAAATTTGTTAAATGGAAGTTCGTTATATGGAGACTCTACTGTATATATAATTAAAATCGTGCGTAGCATGAAGTGGGTGAGTCAGACATTTGCTTATTTTTTCTTACAAGGAGGAGGGAGGGAGGATTATAAAATGGCCAAAAATTTGCTTACATAATATTTGAACAGCCCCTTACCTATTTACCCGTTTCAAATTGTTCGCTAATTCAAATACTGCATGCAACTGAAAAAAGAAGTAGAAATTGCAACTGTTACTTTTGCAATATTCGAATAACGAAACCTTCGGAAAACAGAAACCTCTGAATAACGGCTGTGCATTATTTTTACATAATTCTTCGCTTTATTTTTGTTTGAAGCCCCAGCGCTGTGGGATTTTGCGGGCGATAGATCCGGCCCTGAATGTATCATACGAATAAACGTTTTTCAAAATTTTTAAATCTATACTTACATTGCGTGGAGTACTTTCATAATAGATGCATAAGCAATAAACTACACTCTGATATATAATAATAATCATATTTTTCTAAATTCTATTTCAAACATTTTGTTATTCCGATCACTAAAATCATTTCTCATAAATTTATATTATATGATTAATAATATTATTTTCAAAATAATAATTAATATATCCTAATTTATATTTGTATATTTGTTAGTTCTCTGATTTCGCCAAAAGAGCGCAAAGGTTTACGATGTGGGCGACTGACAAATGGGTAGCGTCTTCCCGCAAATAATCTGTCTACAAACGAACTCTTACAATCTACCCTTATACAAATGGTTCAACAGCAAAAAACTTTGACATTGCTCGTTGAACTTATCACCCAAAGAAGTTAATTTTTCTCCATGGTCTTACTAAATAACACTATTCGTACATTTAAAGTTTTAAATTGGAATGCTAATGGCCTTAAATACCACATTAATGAGTTTCGTATGCTTCTGAAGGAAAATAATATCGATATTGCTCTGGTAACAGAAACACATTGGTCAGCCAAACATGAATTCAAGGTTACAAATTATGAAGTCTACAGAACTGACAGAGTTGGCAGGTTAGGCGGGGGTACCGCAATATATATCAAGCGGAACATCAACCATTCGCAAATTTTAATCACTACTATTACAGGTCAACTCAAAGTAACCGCTATAAAAATGATTACAGGGAGTTCAGAAACTGTTTTTGTACGGCTTATAATCCACCAAATGAAGAACTTCAAGAAATGGATCTCCACTCACTCTTCCATTTAAATAACACGATAATAGTTGCCGGTGATCTTAATGCCAAAAGTACTGCATGGGGATGTCGTAAGGAGAATAGGAATGGCAGAACACTTAAAAATTTTCTTGATAATTGCAACAACGTTCATATTTCAGCTCCAAATCAATATACTTATATCCCGAATTTTACAAATCATAATCCAGATATTTTAGATATTCTACTACATCAAAATATCTACAGTGATATTAAATCTGAGGTAATTACAGCGCTCTCTTCTGATCACCTTCCGGTCATATACTCATTTGACAGCATTCCAACACCATTGAACCCTTCAACAAAATATATTTGTTGGGGAAATTACACAAAGCTTGTCGACGAAAAGATCAACTGCTCCATTCCGCTGTCTTGCACTGGCGATATCGATACTGCAATAAATAATCTTAACACTGTCATTAACAACGCAACTGAAGAAAGCGCAGTCACTAAAAACATTACAGGTGATCTCCTTGATCTTCCCCAGTGGATTAAAAAACATATTTCAAATAAAAATAAACTCAGACGACAATATCAGAAATCGTGGGATCCGGAAGATAAAAATCAATGGAGGATATGTGCAAATAATACGAAAAATATCATTAGGAAATTTACGCAAAGGAGGTGGGACAAATTCATCAAAGATCTCGATCATAAAAATGGCACGGCATGGAAGTTCATAAAGACATTGAAGAAACAGGATAACAAGATTCTTAAGCTTCGGGACGATAATACAAATCGTGTTATGACCGATAAAAAACAAATTACCGATATTTTAGCCAATTCTCTTGAAAATCAGCTCAAAACACCAAGCCTCATTAATTCCCCGGTCTTATATATTGTGCGCAAATCCATAGACATCTTTAAAAACACCTGTACAGAAACCAAATCTTTCTTGCCTACATCACCAACTGAAATAACGAAAATAATTAAGGAGCTACATACTAAAAAGGCATGTGGACTAGATAATATCACAAACAAACATATTAAAAATTTACCTATGAAAGCAATAGTCCTTCTTACAAATATTTTTAATGCATCAATTAGACTTGGGTATTTTCCAGAAGTGTGGAAAACTGCCAAGATCATTGCTATTCCCAAAAAAGATAACAGGTGCCTTAATCCATCAATGTATAGACCAATTAGTCTTCTCTCATGCCTAAGCAAAATATTTGAAAAAATCATTCTGATAAGGTTGAATGACGAGGTAAACAAGAAACATTTGCTACATCCTTGCCAGTTTGGATTCAGAGAAAAACATTCTACCCAACATCAACTCTGGAGGGTAACGGAGTTTATTCTAGACGGATTTAATAGAATGGAATGTACTGCCACAATCTTTTTAGACTTGGAAAAGGCGTTCGACAAAGTTTGGATAGATGGTCTCGTATACAAGCTGCTTAGATTTAACATTTCGCATTACCTTGTGAGGGTAATTTCGTCTTATCTCAGAAATAGGGGATTCGTATATGCCAATAATGGTGAATTCAGCAACAGGAGACCCATTACTGCAGGAGTACCTCAAGGATCACTCTTAGGACCATTATTGTTCAACCTTTTCACTAGTGACTTTCCAGAAGTTAACAGAGGCATCCTTGCACTTTATGCTGACGATACGGCAATTTTATGTAAAAGTCAAGATATCAACACCGCTGTAAATAACCTTCAAGACAACTTAACGACTATAGAAAGATGGCTTATGGCTTGGGGTCTTACCGTGAATCCAGCGAAAAGTCAATTAGTTATTTTCAGAAACGGTGGGAAAATTGGCTCTTACTCAGTCACAGTAAAAGATAAAAAAATCACTAACACAAACGCAGCAAAGTATTTGGGGATGATGCTAGACGAAAGACTTAGTTTCAAAAGGCATTTTGAAGTTACTAAAAACAAAGCTCGTGCTGCCTTCTCCACACTGTTACCAGTTTTAGGACCTAAATCCAAAATGAGCCTTCCAACAAAAATTCTGGTATATAAATCTTCAATTAGGTCAATTCTTCTTTACTGCTGTGCTGTATTCACCTTTCTCGGTCCAGATAAAATGAGAACACTACAAACAATTCAAAATAAATGTCTACGAACAATGTGTGGAGCCCCCTGGTTCGTTAGAAACTTAAATATACACAGAGACTTAAAAGTCGAACTTCTTCACACAGCAGCACTCGACCAATGCTTCACCTTCTTTGGAGAGCTGGAGGACAATCCAATAGCATCACTCATTGAATCCTCAAGGTACTGCCTTCAATGCCTAATCTACTCCAAAAGGGACAGGCCACGTTCGGTTTTGCGTCTAAGTGGGCTCATGGAATACCTGCAACATAGTGGACATTGTGCTTTGCGGATTTTTAATGATTAATTCACCCCGTGCTTTCGTCGGTCATGGCGAGAGCATTTGACTGCTCCCACCTAGAGATAGTGGTTTCTTACCACAGAAAACTGGACAATGAACCAGCATGTTTCAACTTGTTTTTTGGACCGTTTCATTCGCGCCAGTGCTGTAGTGGCGCCTAACTTTATCATTAACTTAAAAGTGAATATCAATGCGAAATGTATGGGCGCTGCCTGGGTCATTTGTACAAAAGAATTAAATTCTGTATCTGTATCTGTATCTTCCCGCGTTTTGAAGGTTTTCCGCCTTTTTTAGTTCATGGCAACCACCTTGGTTACGGAATATGTGGGGATATTTTTCGCCAAAAACTTCCCTGCTTAGCTATCGCCATCTACAGTCGTAAATATTGTTAGATATTTTCCGTATACTGAATAACGATCTCTGCGAAATATAAAATTTATTCATATTTGTAATTATTTTAGCAATTTATAAATCGTAAAAATAAATAATAATAAGAAAATGAATTTTACGTAAAAATATCGAAATGTGTGTGTGTATATAAGGTATATGGTTATATATATATCATCATCATCATATTCAACCATTATCTATCCACTGCTGGATGAAGGTCTCTCCAAATGCTTTCCACACAAGTCTATCCTGAGCAATTCGCTTCCACGTCACCCCAACCTGTTTTCTTATTTCATCCACCCATCTAGTTTGAGGACGTTTTCTAGGTCTTCGGTGGTCTCTTGGAATCCAGTTCAGAATTTCTGTTGTCCATCGTTGATCAGTTCTTCTTGCAATATGCCCAGCCCATCGCCATTTCAGCCCTTTTACTTTAACAATGATGTCCTCTACTCTAGTTTGCTCTCTCACCCAAGTGTTTCTTTTTCGATCTCTCCTAGTTATTCCAAGCATGCACCTCTCCATGCTCCTTTGCGTTGTCTGTAACTTTCGTATTGCTCCAACTGTTAGACTCCATGTCTCTGATCCATAAGAGAGGACTGGCAATACACACTGGTTGAAGACCTTTCTTTTTAGACACAAAGGCAATTTCCCCTTCAGGATAAAACTGTTTCTTCCAAATGCACTCCAGCCAAGTTTAATACGTCTGTTGAGTTCTTTCATAATGTTGCCATCCATTGAAATCAGCTGGCCAAGGTAAATATATGAATCAGCAATTTCTAGCTCAATGTTGTCAACTTGTATTTTTGTTTCCTCTACGAAATTATTGAACATGATCTTAGTTTTTTGTAGGTTCATCTTGAGTCCAACTTCTTTACTTCTAGTTGAGAGCTCCTGTACCATGTCTTGGAGTTCTGATGGGTTCGTTGAAAAAATAACAATGTCATCAGCAAACCGCAGATGATTTAAATATTCACCATTTATTTTTATTCCCTTGTTATTCCAATTTATCAGCTGAAAAATCATCTGTAAAGCTGAAGTAAAAAGTTTTGGAGAAATGGTATCTCCCTGCCTCACACCTTTACCAATTTTGATAGTTTTGGTATCTTTATGTAACCGAAATTTTGCACTTGCATTTTTATACACACGTTTCACCATGTCAATGTACACATCCTCAATGTCTGTTGATCTTAAAGAGTTGATGACTGCTGATGTTTTAATAGAGTCAAAGGCCTTCTCATAGTCAATAAATGCAACACACAATGGAAGTTCATATTCATGTGTTCTTTCAATTAATTCTCTTAATACTTGAATATGGTCCACTGTACTGAATCCACTTCGAAATCCAGCTTGTTCTCTTGGTTGAGCTGCATCTAATTTTTTCTGCAGGCGATGTGTTAGCACTTTTGTGAAGATTTTATAAATAGCAGGTAACAAGCTAATTGGTCGGTAATTTTTCAAATCCTCTTTATCACCTTTTTTATGCAAAAGAATTACTGTTGCAGAATCCCATTGGTTTGGTATGTTACCGCTGTTAAGACATTTGGTAAAGAATTTTGCAAGTATGTCTTCTACATATTCTCCAGCTTCTTTTAGGATATCTAATGTAATACCATCATCACCAGGGGCTCTTCCTTTCTTCATATTTTTTATTGCAAATGAAACTTCTTCTTTTAAGATTTTAGGAGCTGTTCCTTCGACTATTTCAATGTCTTCGTTTAATCCACTGTTACTTTCGTATAGATTTTTGTAGAATTCTTCAACTCTTCTAAGTATTTCTTCCCTATTTCTTGTTA
Organism: Dysdera silvatica; assembly: GCA_006491805.2. Classification (NCBI taxonomy): domain Eukaryota; kingdom Metazoa; phylum Arthropoda; class Arachnida; order Araneae; family Dysderidae; genus Dysdera; species Dysdera silvatica. The sequence continues at coordinate 955 of QLNU02013609.1, read as the reverse complement.
CGGTGCCATCCTCTCCTTTTAATGCAATGATGTGTTTCTTCCCAACAGATAAACTTCCTTTAACAACCCTAAGGCTCTTGTTATTTTCAATGGCTTTCCTTACTAGCTCACAGTTGAATTTTCTTATGTCTTCTTTCATGCTTTTGCGCAGAGTTTTACAAAGTTCTATGTACTCAATCCTGGAACTGGTATTTTGATTGTCCACCTTCATATCTCTTCGCCTTTTCATGAGCTGTTTCGTCTTCTCAGATAATTTGCTATTGTGCTTTTTACAGGTTACACCACCAATTTCCCCAGCAGTTTCAACTATTGTCTTAACAATGTTTTCATTTGCTTCTGAGATATCAATTTCTTCAATAAGTCCTTCCAGTGCAGAAAAGCGATTTTTTAATTCCAACTTGAATGCCTCGGTATTTACTTTCAGTTTCATTAGATCCACCCTCTTACTTACTTGTTTCCTAATGAGCTTCTGTCGTTCTAATTTAGTATTTAAGTGCACTTTACATCTCACCATTCGATGATCACTTCCAGTATTAAATCTGTTCAGTACGCTGCAATCTTCAATAATTGATTTCTTGTTTGCCAGGATATAGTCAATTTCACTAGTTCCCCCATTTGGGTGTTTCCATGTCCATTTTCTTTGCGGTTTCTTCTTAAAAAATGAATTCATGATGCTAAGGTTTTCAGCTTCTGCAAATTCGATGAGTTGATCGCCACGTTCATTCCTTTCCCCATATCCGTATTTACCAACCGATGTCTCTCCTTGTTCCTGTTGTCCAATTCTTGCATTGAAATCTCCCATGATGAGCTTGATATGTTGTTTCCCTTTGGTGTGTAACTGTTTGATTTCTTCATAAAATTCTTCAACCTCTTCGTCGGTATGGCTTGATGTTGGTGCATATACCTGTACTATTTGAAGTTGGTATATCTATAACATACATTATAATATATAATT
>QLNU02013602.1:39766-54395 GCA_006491805.2 Dysdera silvatica | reverse complement strand
TCCAGATTTATCAATAATGAACGTTTTTCGGATATTTGTAAATAAGTAAAGTGACATATGAACTCAAAGAGCACCAGGCCCTTTTAAGGCCTGTGTGGGGTCCCAGACCCGGGCCTACGTTGTCTGTACGTAAATCTGGCACTGAGAATGACCTTTTGCTGTCCATGCGCCATAAACATTCAACCATTAATGCTTTATTTGCAACCTCGAATTAATGATTAATATTTTGCTTACTACTGAATTATGATAATAATCAACATTTTTTTTTTTTTTTTTGCTTCTACTGAATTTACAACTTACAAGGATTGTACTATTTTGTAATTAGCTTATTAGGTGGGTTGGTTAGTTTGTGGTTTTACGGCTCAAAGACTACAGTGGTCATGCTGCGCCGGGACCTACTGTTTTCCGAGGAATCCGAACCTCTTAAGGCCTGGGGAACCAAACCCCGGACTACAGTGAGCAGTGCGATCTTTATGAGATCTCTGAGTAAGCGTTCTTTGCACTGTTGGGAGTCGAACCCAGGCGAACGCGTTACCACACTTCTCTACCATAGGGCCTTATTATATATGGGTATTATTATAGGTGGGTTGATTCCTGATAAAAAATACGATTCCGATGAATTTTATTTTTCCCCTCAAATTTTTAAAATAGGGTGTCCAATGATTCGAATTTCGAAATTGATGACTGAAAGTCGCTACGTTCAAATTGACAGTTTCCTTGACAGATCCAAAACATTGTTTTTAAAGGATGAATATTGAAGTCTTTTACATTTATAGTCACGGCAAAATGACGTTATATAGAACACACAGACGTTAATGTTCCGTGGTTGTAGATAATTTAGGCACACGCAATTTAAAGTAGTTGCCGTAAATAATTAAAACTTGAATTCAGATTTCAGTAACTGCTTAATAAAGAAAAGAGTGCAGAAAGAAGAACTGGAAGTTCGGTGAAAATGCATTATTCCTACCTTCAAAAGCAGTAGCGTAGCAAGTTAAAACTCATGGGGGTGTAGTGGGCTCAAGTGGCTTTAAAAAAGGTGATATTATGCAGCCTTAGCGAAAATAATGCTTGAGCACCTGTAATAATGCACCTGATCTCCCCCCCCCTTTCTGCACCACTGTTCAAAAGTGTAGAAAGGTAACTTTATGGGACTGAACACACATCAGAAATGGACTTTTACTTAGAGTACCTCCGGCACTTGTCACAGGTTTAATGACCTCTGAGAAATAATATTTGGAATTTTTATTCTGTGATCAGTTACCCCGTCACATTTCTTTTTGAAAGGCACAGCTGATTAAATTTTTTTGAAGCCGTCCTTTCCGCAATCACCGCGTCGCTCAATCTCAGAGAACAGATGTTTAACCTCGAGGATAAAATAACTTCTTTCTACCGATGTTCATTAGTCTTAAACGCTAAGCAGAAAATGTCCAACAAAATCCAATTTGTCTTAGCCGTATAAAAGGAGTTAACGTTGGCCCTGTTCCTCCATTGTTTAAGGCAAAAGGGTTAGAAGGCGAGCCAGAAATGTCGTTGAAGTTCCCCGTTTACCGAACGAGAATTGTTCGCTGAAATTGTAATTCGTTCGCGCAGTGACGTCATCAAGATGTAATTACTCAAGTGACGTCACATGATACAAAAAGTAATCGTTGTGGCCATTGTAATTTTTAAGACACTTGATGTCCTTAATTTGGTGTCAGTATTAATTGATGTAGTAACTGACTCGCAATTAATGCTGAATTGGACCTAAGTTAATACTGATTTATTACCGAAATAATTCTTGGTTAATTGCATACCATATTAACTGGATTAATATATATTATACCACATCGTAATTGTAACATACGTTATAATAATTATTGAACATAAGTACATATACGTTTTAATGAAATTTGAAACATTTTAATGGCCACTATTATTATTATTTTCTTATGTATATTTAGGCATGTCTATGTATATTCAGGGGTGGACTGGGCCGCCGGTGTGCCTTCATGGGCGATTAGACTTGCGCCCCCCGATAATCCAAAGTTTGCGCCCTTTGAGAGGTCCCAGTTCGCCCCTGTGTATATTAGCTAATATATTGTATCTGTTCACTTGCGTTAAATTTATATAAAAGTATATAATAAAATATTTATACAAAATATTTCAACCATGATGTTTTTGATTGGTAATTTGCAATTTTACTCTCCTTTATTTGCGATGATATTCCGGACATTACCAAAAAGGTGTCGGAGACAGTGAAATTAAATATCGTAGCAATTGATTTTTTCGAAGAACTTGCTTTTGCAGTCTTTAATTAATGGAGAAAAGTATAATTCTATTGACCATCTAAAAACTACGACAGAGATGAACACTCTATCTACAGATTGAGGTGAAAAATCACTCACAGGCAGGTGTTAACCCAATTCGTCAGGAGTCCACCTTGTGGGTAGAAGGTTAGTAGGACTAATATTTGCATCTTTCGATTTCAAATAGCCTTCATAAGTGGCTCAGTTGAAAATCATTGCTTTGGAGCTCATCGAGCTAAGTTCTAATCCAAACAATTCTGGTCGTGGGTCAGTGTACAGTGAAACCTCATTCACTGATACTCCCGAGTAGCGAACACCTCTATTTCGCGGACACTTTTCCTATTCATAGTCTATGTTATACCCTAACCCTTTCGAATAGCGAACCCCGCTAATAGCGGACAGATGCTCGGCGGGTCTTCGCTGTTTTCGGCAGTTACGCTGCTTTTCCCAGAACCTCTCCAAAACGTGCGTAATCGTTACGGTTAGGTGGCCATAAATGCAGTATGCTCGCGGTTTTGCGAATTTCAGCTGTTACGTTGCTGTAGCTTATGTTAGATGCTTACAATGATTAATATTGGTAATTCTCGGGTAAGGAGGGGGATACGATGATGGACAGTTCCCTGGTTTCGCCACTGAAAACCTAATAGGGGTAAATATTATCTTCAAGCGTACATAATCATGTCGTTGATGCCAAAGTATGGTCACAGGAAATTGGCAGATTAACGAGCTGTCCTTGATGGCGGAGGAATACAGTGTTTCAATGAATTGTACTCATGCACCCAACGATGTAGTTCGTTCGGCACCAAAACGCGACAGAGTTTTAAGGAATATATAAATATAAACGAAATTTCTATCAAGGAAATACATTAAAAAAATGAAGAAATAACATACATATTGCTAATAGTTTTACTTTTGCTTGCTTTTTTCAAATTGTAATTCATATATAGTAATTTATATTCAACTACACTTGCCAACTATTGTGAATAAACTGGTATGTTCATTTGATCTGCAGAATTGATCACCGATTTCGTTGTTGAACGTTTTTGCCCTTCTGCACCTTCAATCTAGTTTTTAGCAATATTATATATATATATATATGTGAGAGAGGTTTCAAATATAGTAAAATTAGAATTGGAAAAAGGAATATTAAAGGAAAATATAAAGAAGAAATAAATGTGTAATTATCTAAATATAGCGCGCATTTAGCCGCTGCTATATAATAGATAAGTTATAGTGCAAAATAGCAAATGCATATATAAGATGAATTGTGCATGTAAAAAAAAAATAATAAATAAATAAAAATAGGGTGAGATAGATGAATAAGGTTGAATAGAATTAAGGTAAGAGAAAAGATTAATATAAAATACAATATTCAAACAGATACATACATACATACATATATATATATATACAAATACACACATACATAAATACGATGTAATATAAGCATGCAGCCCCAGAACCGTCTGTCAGGGGTCTTTTCTAGAACTACATGCTTGGCGCCTTTTCTGGAGGTATGTAACAAAATGCAAGTAAATCAGATAAGCCAGATGTATTCAGCGAGATCCCAAGGCCCAAAGGCGCCAAAAAACAGAACGTACAAATCCAAATAATATTACAATATACACAATAATATATACAATATAGGAACATTAAACGTAAAATTAATACAATAGAAAATCATACGTAGATACATTTGATACATTCAAAATAGAAATATGCAGAGGTATAAAAAAGAATATAAATATACAAACGCTTTTCGAAAATGGTTTATGCTCAAATAGTGGAAACAAAGCCGAATATTTTCAAAAAAAAAAACCTTTTAAAGATTGAGAAGGAGGTAAAATTTTTCTCAGCCTCCTCTATCACTAGAAGTCCAATATATATGGGCGCTAATTGCCCTAACCCCATAAGTAATATTATACTAGAAAGCTCCAAAGATTTAGAAAACAAAAATAATACACATTTATTTCAATTGCTTGATAGACTCTTCAATACTGTAGGTCTATGTGAATACAATAAAGAAAAATGTTTTCGCCTAAATAAAATTCAGATATATCTTTACGGTGGCAGGAAATAACGGCAATAACGGGTAAAACATATTAGATGTTGTTACAGATTTCTCTCAATAGATGGCGCCATCTACTCTAAGGCAGGTGTTTCCTAACCTTTTATTTTTGATCAGGGTTCCCCTTTTGAGCTTCATTCGCGACCAGGGTGTCTGCCGGGGTAGGGTCAAACTTTGTTTGTTTGGGGGTGTTAAATTTCGTTTTGAGTGGATGTGAATTTTATCTTCAAGGTTTTAATTTTTCTTATAAAATGTACTTACCAGAAAAGAAACGAAATAAAATATTCAGTAGGAAAATATAATAATTCGTCCATATTTACATAAAAAAGCGACAGTATTTTTAACGTCGTATTTTTTTATTCAGAGGAAAACAAAATTCAAGCATTTCTTCTTGGACATTTAGTCCATTCACAGACAGTTGATAATTTTTGAGGTGGCAGGATTTTACTTCATTCGGCAACTTTCTCCCTCTTGGTAGCTTTATCCGTATTTTTTTTTCGAAAAATTGCTACATATAAAAGGTTATTACGATTTACATTTGCAGAAAATGTACAGAAAAATAATTCGCGCAGTATTTGTTATTTCCTTTCTTGTAATTTGAATATTTAGCGGGCATATGAACTTTGAGTTTTGGTGGTGTGTGTGTCAAGAAATTTGGGGGTGTTAGGGGTGGAACAGACTTCAGTTCGCGACCATTGCCCTCTCCCTTCTGACGTATTTTTTTAATTTTAATAAATACATTTCAAATCAATGTGCTTTATCAACACTTTATTATAACAGAAATATTAATAATAAAAATATTGCATAAGCAAATATTACAATATTGTCCTTTAATTTAGAGAGATCTTTGTGGTTGATGAGAACAAGCAAGTTTCAAACATCTGGCTGCAGCTTTGTTAAAGACAATCGAAGATCACCTCCCCTCACAATATCAAGACAGTTACGAGCTTTTGGTAGCAGTTGAATTCTACTAAATCCATATTAAACAATACCGGATTTAGGGTACAAGGCGCCCTTGGTAGAACGATGTTTAGCGCCCCTACCATTGGCGAAAATAGGGGGGGTTAACCCCCATAGAAAAAAACGAGCCCCACAGACTTCGAAGTTAGTTACGTCCAGTCCCCCCCCTCCGCCTTACCAGCAGAAACAATTAAAATTCTGTCGCCCCTCCCCCTGAAATACGGCGGAAAATCGCCGATTACCTTATGTGGATCATTATAAGATATAACAATGATATTTTTATAAATAAATTTAGTTTATTTGACGACGAGTTTTTTTATTTGTTTTCGATGTTTAATGGGGGCAAAGCCGTTAGACTGACATTTTTTTTTATTAGAATTTCAAATAAAGTCAAAAGGAGTGAAGGGGCGCTTTCTCGGGGAATACGGATCGACGCAATTTTACGGTAGATAAATTGTGATTAAAAGAAAAACCGAAAATTTTTTCGCCCTATCCATTTACCCCACGTGCTCATTTATAAATTCGGACCTGCCTTAGTGTAGCAGACGCGGTTCCTACTAACATCTCTTAATGGGCACAAATGAAATAAGAGGATCTTAGACTTCAATCACTTTTGCTCTATTATGGTAACTACACTTTTGCGACTCTGCATATATATAGTGCAAAATAGCAAATGCATATATAAGACGAACAGTGCATGTAAAAAAAACAAAAAAAGAAACAGAAAAAAGGACGAGTTAGATGAATAAGGTCGAACAGAATTAAGATAAGAGGAAAGGCCAATATAAAATACAATATTCACACACACACACACACACATATATATATATATATATATATATACACACACATATAAATACGACGTAATATAAGCATGCAGCCCCAGAACCGTATGGTCGATAAACCGAACTTGCATTCACCATACGAATTCTTCATATGCTCAATATATGCAAAAACATCATCTTGCAATTCTGTGTTAAGAGTAGCGAATGAAGGAAATTGTATTAATGCCGACGTCCAAAATTGCCCCAGAAGAGTTTTCCGAGGAAAGTAGTAATAAGTGTTTTGTAAGATATGAGATGGCAATTATTTCCTTACAACTGTTTATTAAAACAATTCAACTTTTCAAATATATCTGATAAATATGTGACATTTAACAGCAATTATCTGATCCCCAAGCTGTTAGAAATGTTAAAATGCAGTCTCAAAATGCAAGACAGTTCCCTTTTGATAGCTATCAGATTCCCGTATATATTAGTGGATTTTTAAATTCATTTTCTTTTCAAAGTTGTCAAAACAAACGACTTTGAACTGCATCTGATTTTACTTATATCTTTTATAACTAGAAATAAGATATATTTATATGCGATATAGCATTTGAGTTATTCTTCAACACATATGATTCCTGCTCGCTAGCAGGTAATCAGTGTTGCCATCACACATGTTAGAAACTCGCTTAAGTTGATGAGACGTTCAGTGTTGTTGTTTCTAATCGTAAAAAAGCCTTCCCAGATGAGAGATTTCTTTGAGGCATTTTGTATTTTCTCCAAAATTAATAAAGCAATCACTATCTAATTGTTAAATAATCTAATATCGCCTTGACGTTATTATTATTATTTTTTTTTCTAATTAGTAATAATTTTATTTTGTAGTCAACTGCTCGTGACTTCCTTAACAGATCCTATGGACTCCAAACCTTCGCCATGGCCATCAAGGTAACTCTATGGCTCTCATTGAAAACCACTGCTCTAAGACGGGCATGATAGTTTTGTACATTAATGATGAAAAAAACTCTTTTAGTTATATCTTTCATATTTGTCTTTTGTATTGCTTAAATGTGGAAATAAAGAAACGAAGTATATTCGAAATAGAAAAAAGGTTTCAATAAATACATTCGATACGTCTCAGACGTTATGTCTTCCGGCATCAACATCCTTCGGCATTTCTTTATATATTCATTATTCATAAACTTTGGGATGCCCCCCCCACAAATATTTTTTGACGGGTAGTCGAAGAAATTTATGCCCCCTTGGCGTTTGCAACTCTGATCATCAGTTTATTGCGCTAGGACCATGTATAATCATTTTTCTTTCATATTAATTCTTTTGGCGCAATCATTGAAAGTCCCATGACATTATTTTGTGGGGCGTAACATTATATTGATTGCGGGCCAACTTCACCATGGAAAGGATGTTCGTGTCAACAATTCAGTGAATTAAAGAGCGCCATTTCCCTTTTCCAGCAATTTATTTACGTACCATGTGAAATGGTAATTGCCTTTATAATTGGATGTATATAATCAATAATATTAATCTATTATTCGTATTCAAGGTAGATTGCTGTTGACTTCTGTTATGGAAAAGACAATACAGTTAAACAACATTAACGCATGACAGAGTTCATCATTTGTATCGGGCTTAACATGACATTTCGAGGAATTGATTTCTTGTCCGTTTCCTCCTTTCAACTAGTTACCTGAAAATTTGCATTGGCCAAAGTATTTCAATCCACTGCACATCGCAACTGACAATCTGGGCCATAGTTGCAAAACTGAACCGAAGAGGGGGTATTTGTAAGCCGAAGTTTTGAGGAGCAACTTGTTGGGAAGATATTGTGCATCAAAGAAAAAAAAATTGAGAAGTTGATTCTGTTGAGAAGTTGAAAAGTTTTCAAGATGGCAAGGAAAGATGAAATGAAATTCTCCAGTGTGGTAAATTCTACATTAAAGAACTCTATGTTGACTGGCATTCCGCAAATAGCTTCTGCAAGACAGCCTTCGAAAAAGGCATCCAGATCTTTTGTTTTCGTTCTGTGCATTGCGGGATTCGTGTACCAGAGCAAAACCTTCCTAGACATATACTGGGAATATAAGGTGGTGGTAGACGTGCAGGTAACGAACGAAGCATATACCCATAAGCCAGCTATCACCGTCTGTAATTTCCACGGGTAAGTCACTGTCGGTCTGATATAGATCGTATTCATTATAAATTATCCGATTTTCCCGTCTCTTTTAACACTAAAATGGATTCAGAAAAACGATTTATCAGTTCCCTAGAAAATGGTTTGCATTTTGCAAATTTTAAGAGAAAAAAATGGCATGTTTAGATGCATCGCTCGCCCATTTCTACCTTTGAAAGCAATTGCTTATTCAGTTTCAGAATGATGAACCTACATTAGTGGTTCTTAACCAATATTCCGCGATGTTCCACAAAGTGTTCCACAAAATAACGGAAGTTTCCGAAAGAAAAGAAAGAACAATTATCTGTTCTGTAAAATTTTAAAATCATTTCATTGTACGGTGGAAGCTATGCCGTGCCATGCCAAAGCTAATCGCTTGAGAAAAATTCTTGAACATGAATATAGGAGGCTGATAAAGCATTTGTCTGATTCGCAAACCTCTTTACCCTGTTTCTAGCAACCTGCACATTTGATAGTAAACAAGGCAGTGTCTTAATCGCTTTCTTGTTTATTGGCAGACAAATATTACTAGTTTATATTTTTTATTAAAATGTTTAAAAACATGCCTATATATCATTCTGCTTTTAATCTAAAGCCATGTATCTTGTTTTATGCAAACATCATTGATTTAGTGTTCTGCACTTCTTTTATATGTGATGTGTTTCCTGACTTTAGAAAGGTTTGAAACCACTGTGGTCTATATATAAACACTAACTCTGCTTTCATAGAGTCCTGATAGTCTTCTTATTTAAAAATGGGGGTTAAATTATTTTCTATGCAAAGGGAACCAAACCTCACATCAAATATTCTCAACAAATTCTTCTCGTCTCCTAGCTGTGTTTTTGTGGTCATATCTTGCCGAAAGTTTTTACTGGTGGTTTCTCCATTTTTCGTACATTACATATTTACCGGTAATATATAGAAGTGATGTTTGTATCAATTTATATCCACCCCAGTCCTTTCAGCTTTTTTTTTCAGCACCTAAATCACAATTATATAGTAATTTGACATCCATATCATAATTATTTAGAAGCATTAATTACCACAGTTTCAACAATCATTAATTCTTCTTCTGCAGAATCTATGTTGCGGTTGGAGTTATAATTTTGTGGTAGTTTAATTTTATTGTGCATGTTCCTTTTCACGTTTCTTATATTGTAATTTGGAATATATTTTTACAGAATTCAGAATTCACGCTTGTGTGCTAATAGGCCTAGTGCTTGTCTCCCTCTTGAAGACATCTACTACGAACATCGCGAACAAGCCTGTACCTGTGTCGACCGCTATTGTTACAAAAATGGAACTCTAAGGCCAGGTGTGAAGAACATGGTAAGTAACGATACGATTTTTAGACTCCAATGATCGATTATTATCATTGATGAAACATTTACTAAGACCTGGATACCTCTCACATCAAACACATAATTTAGGAAACAAAATATAGAAATAAATTGCATGGCAAAACTAATAAAATAACACAACTTTTCGCAGAATCAATTGAAATTACACATGGGTTCGATATTGAAACTTGGCAATGACTGACACATGAAAGTTAAGATACGAGTAGGGGGAAATTTGTGGTCCCGCGACAGGAGCAAGGCGCCTCGGAGCCGCCGAGGTGCCATGCCCCCCCCCGTGGCCCCAGGGTGGCATACACGTGGCACGGGCTTCTGCTGCAGTAGTGGGTGGTTACACACCTGGCGCAGACAGGTTGCACGAATGTTTGGCGCGTTTTTTCCCTCCTAAGGATATTTGGCGCTTTTTTTATTTAGTGTTTGTTTTTAACTTTATACATTGTTTTAATTGAAAGTTTTTAATTTGTTTATTTATTTTTTTAATCAAAAGTTTTTTTTTATTTGTTTTAATTAAAAGATTTTTGTTTGCTTTAATCAAAAGTTTTTTGTTTGTTTTTCATCGAAAGTTTTTAATTTTTATTTTTTTCAACAGCGAGTTTTTGTTTTGCTTTTTTTGATCGAAAATTTTCTAATTTTTACTTTTATATTTATTTAATTTTTAGTTATTTTGGAAATCTTTCGCTACATGCCAAAATAGAGTTTATTTTATGATTTTCTATATTTCTAATAGGAATGCGGTGATCATGAGCATTCCCTCTTTAAGACGACCATCTCTCTAAGCCGATCTTATGGACAGTCGTCTTTATTACGGTTAAAGATTTTCGTTTATTTTCCTATATGAATTTGACGATTGACAAAACTGTTTCGCCATTCACCTGTTTAAGACGACCATCTGTCTAAGAAGATCTTGTAGACGAGTGTCTAAAATTTAATACTACCATGTTTTATCCCGATTGTTTTTTTAAATAACTAAGTTTGTATTTTCAATCATATTCAAATCTTTATTTTATATTACATCATTAACGATTCTAACCCAAGACCAGTCAAAACAACGTGATGTTCCGTTCCTGACAAGAAACTACGGTTCAGAACAAGTTGAAACCAATTCCCAATATGTTTTCGTCGCTTCAGACATTTCATCGCCAACACATCCTGATCCCCCGCGCTTAGAGATCTGGTTCCAACATCCGGTTACAATTACCGGTTTCGCTCTTTTCTAGCTAAAATATCACGTGACGGGATGACTGCTTTTATTCTCATACCGGAAAAATTGCTATCTAGCTATTTTCCTCGTAGCTGAATCCACGTTTTTCGTATGGGAGAAGGGTCTTCCTAGCGGTGGATTTGGGACCATATTTCGATTTCTATTGTTTCGGGAGCATATTCCTTTTGATCGTGATATATGTACATGGTGGTCACATACCCCCCCCCTTTTTTTAGCGATGATAGCTCCCCTAGCGGAGAATTTTGGTATTTTTTGTAAATATTTCAGGAATGTAATATTTTCTTCAAAGAATCATATTTAATGATGAATCGTCCTCTAAATTCAATCGCGCTCCGTCGTGCTAAATTCCTGAAAATTGCGCAACATTTCTTAATTATTCCTGATGTAATTTAAAATAAGGATTTGAATATGATTGAAAATGCAAACTTACAGTTATTTAAAAAAAGCAAAAAACAAAATCATGGTAAAACATAGTAACTATAAATTTTAGACACTCGTCTATAAAATCGTCTTAGAGAGATGCTCGTCTTAAACAGGTGAACGGTCGGACATTTTTTGTCAATCGCCAAATTCACATAGGGAAATAAACTAAAATCTTAAACGAAATAATAAAGACGGTTGTCCGAAAGATCATATTAGAAAAGTGGCCGTCTCGCAGAGGTAAAAAAATAGAATCACATGGGAAATAAACAAAGTCTTAAATCTTTAACCGTAATAAAGACGGCTGTCCATAAGATCGTCTTAGAGAGATGGTTGTCTTAAAGAGGGAATGCTCATAATCACCGCATTCCTATTAGAAATATAGGAAATCATGAAACAAACTCTACTTCGGCCTGTAGCAAAAGATTTCCAAAATAATTAAAAAATAAATAAATATGAAAGTAAAAATTAGAAAACTTTCGATTAAAAAAACTTCGCATTTGAAAAAAATAAAAATTAAAAACTTTCGTTGAAAAACAAACAAAAAAACTTTTGATTAAAATAAAAATTTAAAAACTTTTGATTAAAATAAAAATTTAAAAACTTTCGATTGAAATAAAAATTTAAAAAACTTTTTATTAAAATAAAAACTCTTGATTAAAAAAATAATAAATAAACAATTTAAAAACTTCCGATTTAAAAAAAACCCCACCAAATAAAAAACGCGCCAAACATTCGTGCAAGCTGTCAGCGCTAGGCGTGCAACCTGTTTACGCTAGGTATGTAACCTCCCACCACTGGGACATAAGCCTGTGCCACGTGTGCCACCTGGGGCTACGAGGGGGGGAGGGGCATGGCGCCTCGGCGGCTTCTCCGAGGCGCCTTGCTCCACGCGCCAATTTCCCCTTCTGACACGTTTCAGAAGGACTTGGGCGTCCTTCGTCAGCAATGAAATTGTACTAACTGAGATAAATGCCAACATGGCAAGCACCAACATGACAGACTAGCGAAAACGGCAATGTTTCAGTGTTGTTTACTATATACATCCGTATTCTTGACAAAGGATGACCAAGTGCAGGGCCGTGGCCAAGTTTTAAATTCAAGTGGGTTAAAAACTTAAAAACAACAACAACAACTGTTGAATAAAGATGTTCCACATTTATCGCAAAGAAAAAAAATATATACATCATACAAAAATAAATGAGAAAATAGCAATTTTTCATCCACACATCGTTGTAAATGTTTACTTATTGTTTTGCCATCAATTTTTTTTATAATGTCCTCCTTTTAAAGTAAATGGTTTCTATATTTTTTCTTTAAAGTCTTCGTAAATTAGTGATCTACAAAACGAAATTTTGAAGTCAGAATTTTAATAATTATTTAAGGTTTGAGAGTTTTTTCCTCCACCTTTTTACTAGTTGTACAAGTAAATACAAGTATTTACAAGTATTTTGGCGGTTCTATTTAGAGTTTAGTTTCGGGGGGTATACTAATAATAAAAACTCTATAATCCCTCCTTAGAAATTTGTAACCCACCGCCTTATGAACTTGCTGTGTATTCTGATGTATTCCGGGGAAAAAAAAACCAGAAATATTTGGAATTTACATTGATGGATCAAACAGCCTCAGATAGAGCCATATAACTCGAAGGTTTGGAAATCTAATATCTATTCATTCATTATTGGTCATTCATATTTACTGGATGTGAATTGTACTTCTTCAAATGAATGGATCGTCGTTGTCATTCACTTCCAAAAGTATATGCCTTTGAACCAAGGGCGGATACAAAGGGGGATCATAGGGTCCACGAACCTCCCAAAATATATTTTTTCACTGTAAAAAATTCCAACTTTCATGATAAATGAAGGGGTTATTCCAAGACCCTGGCAAATTCTGTCCTTAACCCCCCAAATGAAAGTCTGTATCCGCTCCTGCTTTGAACTATACTCGTTTGCTTGGGATACATTTAAGTGTATTGCTTTTTGTCTTAATTGGCCCGTTGACTGCCGAATACGAGTTAAATCGAAATTTTACGTCTGGCCCTTCCTAAACAATTACGAATGTGTTCGTAGCATTCAAGCGTAACGAAGGGCATAACTTTTCACTCTTATTCCACACATATTGATCCATTGCTTACATTTCTTTGCTACGAACACACTCGTAGCAGCTTGCGGAAGACTGCAGAAAATTCGTAGAAGTCCGAGTTTACTCGTATGAGGCGTTCTGAGTCAGATGTAAAAATACAAGTTAACGGTTAACACGCTAAACATCTTTCTTTGAATAGTTTCCCGATTTTTATTATGCTGAACGCATTAGACGTCTGGCTGTGGACGACATTCAGGACTACGTGCAACCAGCCACCAATTTGTTCTCCCGTTGCAGTTGGCACAGAATAACTCCAGGGAATAACGATTATCAGGATTGCGAGTAAGTACAGAGCCGTGCTTAAGCGGTGCGAGCTGGGCGGCTGTCCAGGGCTGCCAAAAATGTATTGCAAGTACCGGGAAATCAGTTTTGTTTTGTCAAAGTGTTTTTCAGGGCCGCTAAAATCTGCTTTGCCCAGGGCCGCTAACATCGTAAGCCCAACCCTGAGTAAGTGGATATTGTATTAATTCCCTGTACTTACATAGTTTTGGTCGTCGACCAGTGGTGCGCCGAGGATTGAAGCCTACTCTCCAAGGATCGGAAGTTTTGTTTTGCCTTCGACCATCCAAAAATTTATCACCTCCCACTCCATATTCTACTCTTTTACAGTCGAACCTGGTTAAGACGAACACCAAGGGGGAATAAAGAATCTATTCGTATTAACAGTAATTCGTCTTATCTGGGAAGAATAGTATGCTATACAATCTGACGGAACTTCAGAAAACGGTTCGTATTAAAAGTAATTCGTCTTAAGCGTGTTCATCTTAACGAGGTTTGACTATATTACTAATTATAATAGGACAAACCAGGAATACGTTCATGTGATGTTTTCGTATTGTTTTTTTAACGCTGTTCATTACTTACATCTTATAGTGAATAATTTATATAATAATTATATCTAATCAGACATTATAATAGGATTATGATAGGACTTTTATGAAGCCAGTCAATAATTTAAACTTTATTTAGACGGATACAATTTCTACATGAGGTAATAATATGATTTACAATTCATTATTCAGTAAAATGTTCATTAAGTCATTTTATATATATATAGCCAATATTTTACCATTTCAGCAAAATTTACCCACAATGTCGATGTGACGGGTGTGGTTAGTTATCCTTGGCAAGTTAATTAGTCAGTTTCGATCTTAAATTCTATTTCTTATTTAATTTCTACTTATTTCTTCTTTTCGTTTCGCCACTCAATTCC
>QLNU02013602.1:23944-39666 GCA_006491805.2 Dysdera silvatica | reverse complement strand
ATAAATATAATTTAATATATATACATGCGGTAATTACATTCGTTACAATTAAATATATTCTTATTTAATTTTGAAACCAAATAGTTTAATACTTTTCTATTAAAATGATTTATAGACTCTAAAGTGTGTTACTATACTATGATTTTAAAAAGATATCGTTTATAACGACTATCGGTTATAACGACCGAATTTGCATGGTCCCTTGGAGGTCGTTATAACCGATTTTCACTGTATCTATATTCATCTATATCTATATTCATTATCATCTCATTCTTTTAACATTAGCTTAATACACTTGGTGCTTTGGTGATTTTACAAATCAGAAACTATATTAATCTGTAACGTCACCCTGCATGAACTCTTCTTCTTCGCCAAATTTTAGTTTTGGGCCAAAACCAGATTTGCATACTAGTGAAACCGACCAAAACATCCTAGGGATGGGATCCATGGACACACACTTAAGGAAAAGGCCAAAAGAACGAGATGGGTAGATGAAATTATTGGTGCATATTAGACCAAAGTGACAGCAAAAAGCACAAGATAGACTTCGTTGGAAACATGCGGAGGAGGCCTTCATCCTGCAGTGGATTGCCAATGGCTAAAATGATGATGCGATATATATACATATATATATATATATATATATTCTGAGACATTCTCCAAGGACATAGGAATGGAATTCGGCCTCGATAAGTGCAAAATACAGAAGAATAGCAAAGAAGATTTACCAGGCATCGAACTCGAAGACGGGAGACTACTGAAGACCTTGGACGAGGGCGAAACCTACAAATACCTAGGGATAATGCAAAAACGGCAGCAGGAGCACAAGAAAGTCAAGGTCCAGCTCACGCAAGCATTCCAAGAAAGACTTAGAAGCATTGTGAAGACGAAACTGAGCGGGAAGAACACCACGCAAGCAATTAACGCATATGCGGTACCAGTGCTCACCTACTCCTTCGGGATCATCAAATGGTCCAACACTGAACTAGAACAACTCCAGCGGAAAATGAGAACCATCCAGAGAAGAGCCGGACAACTACACCCTGCAACGGCAATTGAACGGCAAACACTACCCCGGGAAGAAGGAGGACGCGGACAAGCGGACCTCAAAGACTTACATGACAAGCAGATCCAGAGCATGAGGCAATACTTCCAGTTGAAGAGTCCCCGATCGCCACTCATCCAAGCCATAATACAAGCAGATGCAAATTACACGCCACTAAACCTGTGTAGTACCGAAGAGCGTGTCCTGGAAACAGCCAACGAACAGAAACTAAGAACTTGGGCCGGAAAACCATTACATGGCAGGCACTACAATGACCTGCAACAACCACACGTTGACAAAAAGGCATCAAATTCTTGGCTGGCCAAAGGCACTCTCCAGCCAGAGACAGAAGGATTCATGCTAGCCATCCAAGACCAAGTGATCGCAACAAGGAACAATCAGAAATTCATCCAGAGAAAAGACATAGAAAGCGACAAATGCAGACACTGTCATGCGGCATCGGAGACAATCCAACACGTGATGGCAGGATGCAAGATCCTTGCGCAGTCAGACTACAAACATAGACACGATCAAGTAGCGAAAATAGTCCACCAGAAATTGGCAGCGAATGCTGGCTTTCTGACAGAAAAATGCCCGTACTACAAATATGAGCCAGAGACCGTGCATGAGAACGAAACACACAAGCTTTACTGGGATAGAGCAATCATAACAGACAAGACAGTCCCACATAACCGTCCTGACATAACCCTCGTCGATAAATCGAATAAGACCACGTACTTAATCGACATAGCAGTACCCAACACCAATAACATACAGACAACCTACACAACGAAAATCACCAAGTACCAAGATCTCAGACATGAAGTACGAGATATATGGGGTATGGAAAAGATCCTCATCATCCCGTTAGTCATCTCAGCAACAGGGATAGTACCAAAAACGCTTGCGACGAATTTGGAGATACTCAACATTGACCCAAACACCTACATTGAAATACAAAAAGCCACAATCCTAAACACGTGTCACATTGTCAGGAAGTTTCTAGACATGGCACATTAAGAAGTGATGTAAAAAGAGGCTTGGGAACATGGCGCTCTGCCCGTCCCAAAGCCTGTTTCCGCCAAGAATGGGCGAGGAAAACTTTTATATATATATATATATATACCGTGCAATATAAAATACGTATGGAAGCAAAAAACATTTACAATTCGTTTAGTTGTTAATATGTAAAGCGAAATCAAACCTTTTAGTGAGATTTTTAGCACTGCTTATTTTCAATAATCCTGTTAATATCAGGTCTTATTTTTGATATTGCAACCCTGCCTACGCAGGGAGATGTTAATGGGGCTTGTAACCCTCTCATTGCAATGAAATTTTGTATAGTTAACATAGAAAAATTTAAGTTGTAGCTCTGTAACCCCCACATTGAGCCTATACCCCCCTTATGAAGTTTTTGCGTACGCCTATGGCTAAGGGTGTTTTTAAGGTGAAAGTCAATTATTCTGGTCCTAGCTTTTGATTTTTCTCAACTTCATCTTTGAAAATAGCTGTTTGCAGACGCCCTGGTGTACGCGGGGGTGGGTGATAAGGTTCGTAATTCCCACTGCAATAAAATTTCGCGTAAATGCATATGGATATATGGAATTGTAGCTCTATAATCTCCTCTAATTGTAAGCTTGTAACCCCCTGTGAACTTTCCAAGATCAGTCTATGCGCCAGTAAGTGCTCAAGAACAGTAACGTTTTCAGAGCATGCAGTCAGATAGTGGGGAAGATGTTCATATCAGCATATTTAGAATAGAATTTGACGAGCCCTAACTTGAATTTTTTTTCAATCACTGTTGCATTGCAAATCGATGAAACTACACCTAGTACCCATATGCGCTAGAAAATTAAAGTAAAACATGATTGAGGGGAAACCTCGAGTTAATTTAGTTCTATAGTGTTTTAAGATATTTATTACGAAATGTGAAAATGACAACAGAATAAAATATATAGACCTCAGACTCCAAGGGAGCAGGGACGTTATTTTTGTGTGAAACAAGTTGTATTCTTTCGTGAGTCAGCGGGACACATAAAACATATTTGAGGGCCTCGGGTTGAAGACCTCTGGCATAGGTGCTTACCTTTATTGCTCGAATGCTATCAATTGTGGGGAAGAGCTTTAAATAACCTTCGTACTTGGTACGCCCTGATTGAGGAAACTGGGCCACTTTCGGCGGCCACCCTTCCCATAAATCCTGCCAACATCATCACCAACTTTAAATATTTTACTTTATTAATCGGTAAAAACGTAATTATTCCAACGGATGCTTTGCGAACGCCTCCATAATCTTTACTCCATGTTCCCAAAAACCACCGCTAAGTCCGAAACTGCTTGGGAAATTCAACATGATGATGATGATGAAGAAGAAGAAGGAGGAGGAGGAGGCTTGAATTAGTTTTAAAAAACAAACTGGGGGTGGTAAGAGATATTTCTCGAATTTTTTCGACCTTACGTCGAAGAATGCTTCTATAGTCGGAAAAGTACCCCTCTTAAATTTGTGTCTTTTCAGTAAAAAACGCAGAAAATTCTAAGAAAACGACTCAATTGCCATTGCGCCAAGAAAGCACTAAAACTAATGAAAAAAAATTAACTTAGGGTACTATAACTATAATTAAATCATTTACTCAATATAATTTTACAAATGGAAGACATATAGGTCAAATAAATTACTGTCTGTTCAGGAAAAAAAAGAAGTCCGGTGGAACAGTTAGAAATAACGGGAGGTAACGTCATAAACCGGCTACCCCCTTACAACGACGCAGGACTCCGAGTTCTACACTCGTTTTTGACGATCGCCAAAAACGAGTTCTGAGATTGGAGTCCTACACTGTTGTAAGTGGCAGCCGATTTGTGACGTCACCTCCCGTTATTTCTGACTGTTTCATTGGACTTCTTTTCGTGAACGGACAGTTTATGTTTTGAAAGGGACGAGAACACTCATAGATTTCCCTGTTTCAATGCTAGAAAATTTATTTCACATTTTCACATTAGTTAAAAATATATTCTTTCTATCCTTTTTTTTTTGTTTTTAATTTTGATTTCATTACAATATCTGCATTTTTCAAAAAAAGTTTGCCATTTTATACTCATTAATTCTAGGTTCTGCACAAGTTTTGCTTACTAAAAACGATTAAATTGCATTGCACAATTATGATATAAAAAAAATTGCACTTTTCTCGCTTTATTTGGAAACTCGCTACATGTGGGGCCATTATAAATGGGTTGAACTGTATATATTTCTAGGAATGTTCTCAAGAATGTTTTGTTAACATTTCGCTGGCCAAGTATGGTTGCGCACCAATTTCGGTAGACTGGCCGAACAACTTTCCTATTTGCCGTGCAGGTAAGTAGATATTACTTCCAAAATCAAATTTTGAAAATTTAAAAGTCACCACACACTATATTTATCTATTTACCAATTTCGAAACTGGCCGACAGATCGTTCGTGTGTGTGGGGAAATCTGGACGATAACTTTGATCGGCAGATCGATCGCCGATTTGTTGAGATTCCAAGGCGATTTCTTCTCGTCAGAAAATACATATTTTGTTCTCCTCGATTTTCTTGACTCGAAACGCTGTCTCTCTTTTCGGACTTTTTTCGTCCACTTTTGGTTTTCATTTCCCCTAAAATGTCCTCCTGGTCCAAGGACTCTTTATTAGAATTTATGAAGTTGATCAGATAACACTAAACTTTGTGGAAAATGTTCTAGTCCTTTGGATGGAACTAAACCGATCTGGGGAATAGCGATTGCTTTCTGATAGCTAATATTAGGTTTGTGGTACAATAATTTTCGACACCCACCTATAATTAACTCAACCTGAAGCTTGTTTTGTTTTAGGAGAAAAAAAAGAGATCCCGTCCCCATCCTGGATTCGAACCAGGGTCCCTCCGTTTAGCCCGGAGTGTCTTGGACCGCTAGACGAATGAGGACAGGAAACAACGCTCTCTTTCTCCGTATATAAAGATGTAAGATATTATTACCCTCCGCAGGGATAACACAATTGCCAAATATGGTCAACACACAAAGCCTCCGGGGCGAGATTTTTGTGGGGGAATTTATTATACAATAATTTGGGATGCACATGTATAATTAGCTCAATCTAGATTTTTTTTGTGTTAGGAGAAAAAGAGACGCCGTCTCCATCATGAGTGCCTTTGTGTGTTGACCATTATTTGGCAATTGTGTTATCCCTGTGAAGGGTAATAATATCTTACATTAGGTTTGTAAAAAGATACCAGTTGAAGGAAAAAGAAACACAAGAACCAGTTTCTGTTTCCTTTATTATGCTTTAACTGACATAAAATTCATAAAAACTTAAAAAAAAACATAAAAACTCGGTAGGCAGAAACTAAATTAATAAGCAAAGTCAACGTTAGAAGCGTAGTGAAATTAAGCGAGTTTACTACATTTGTAACGTTGACCTTTACTTATTAATTTAATCTACCTAATGTAACTTCCATTAACTTGCGTACAGCTAGCAAAAGAGTTTTGGGTATGAGTCCAGTTTTGGGTGCGTTTTCATTTGGCGCTTGACGAATGGCGCCAAGCAAGAGCGGTCGTTCAAAATGGCAACGTTCTAGTCTCATTTCAAAGAACGCAATGTCTGTATGATTTTAACATCATTTTGGAATATTTTAAAACGGCAAACTGAATCGGAAATCGAAGAAAATTGTTAGCTTAAGTAAGCGAATTAATCTACCGGAGTTTTTTTTTTTCACCAACAGCTTTCTTGAATCAGTGATTTCTCAAGTGGGGCGCCAACAACATCTCCCCATCTATGTCGCTAGCATTGAATCTTAACACAGTACCCTCTTGAATTACTAAACCTTAAAACGTTACTCTATTGAATCAATAAAAAGAAGAAAAAATTATGATTTGTTTGGCAAAACCAAGTTGCTACAAACAAAACTAGATACAGAATTTATTTCTTTTGTACAAATGACCTAGGCCGCGCCCATGAAATTCGCTTTGACAGTCATTTTGTTATAAGTTAATGATTGCAAGTTGGGGACCACTATATCACTAGCGCAAGTGAAACAGTATAAAAACAAGTTGAAACATGCTGGTTCATTGTCCAGTTTTCTGTGGTAAGAAACTACTACCTGCAAATGGGAGCAGTCAAATGCTCTCACCACGACCGACGATTGCACGAGGTGAGTTAAACGAAACTAATTAAGGAAACTAGTCGAAAATCAGAATCGCCGATTCAGAGCTTTTCGTTGATTAAGAATTACCCCAAACTGAACCAAACGAGAGTCTCAGACTTCACCCATCCAACAATTTGATCTGCCGAGGATTGGCTACGTCTGAGGGGAAGACCTTGTGGCGACTGATCGGAGTAATTTATCTGCCGACAAATTGTGTCTGGTGCAGCGATCTTGTGATGAATAGGTAAGAAGTTCTATCCACATGCCACCTTGAGAAGAAAGGAAAGTTCTCTGCTGCGGTGATGCAGGATCTTTATATTTGCCCTACTAACGTTATAAATTCTTTCCGCTATAACTTATAATTTACCGTTTCAGATATAAATTCGTTTGACGCCTACCAACAAGCAGAATCTTGTGTTTTTAGACACTGCAGGCCAGCCTGTTAGTGAGTATATTTATATTAATTTCTCTTCTTTCTTTCTTTCTTTCTTTCTTTCTTTCTTTCTTTCTTTCTTTAATTTATTAATTATTTTAAAAAATGTAAATGTCCATATGCATTGGTACTTGAACTTAAAGGATAACCTATGAAGTTGTATGTAATTCGCAATACATGGAAAGAAAATTCATAAAGTTCAGTTAGTATGGAATATATTAACTTAGAGAAAAGATAGATTAACAATGCCTCTTGTGAACAGTAGGAGGAATCATTGCAAGTACTGTATAACTAGCTACTAAGCCAGTGGTTCCCAACCTTTTTCAAGCCGCGACCCACTTTTATAGTAGCCAAGTAATCCACGACGCCCCCCCCCCGTCCGTCGCCAGACCATTTGCATACTAGAAGCATTTTTTAACAGAATAAAGAAAACACATTAAATATAAAATTACATTATATTAATTATATATATGTTATATTATATTATTTATATTATATTAATTATATGCATTATAGAGATATGAAATTAACAACCATTAGTAAAATATTGCAATGTGTGTAGCCATGTTGAAATATAAAAGCGTTGGAAACATTTGGTATGAAATTCTTTATAAAAATAATTGCAACTAAAAATAGTTGTGGCGACCTCCAGGTTGGGAACCACTGTCCTAAATAGTGTCAAATGAAGGTTATGGGTCCTAGACTGAAAAGGTAGAGTGTATGGGCGTCGGTAGCATATGCCCACGCTTTCCATATGCTGCCGACGCCCACGCTTTCCATATGCTGCCGACGCCCACGCTTTCCATATGCTGCATGGGCGTTGGCAGCATATGGAAAGCGTGGGCACTTGCACTCCCTTGGACTTTAAAAAAAAAATTCATTTTTTTCTCAACAGCAAAAGCAATCAACCTCTCTACTCTATTTAAACTAAATGGTCTTATTATTTAATTAAACAAAGTGAATAATTATTTAATTAAAACATTTAATTATGGTATTTTTGAATGGAGGATATTTATTTCTGCTGAAGTAATCTTTGCCCACCCCTACAAAAAATTCTGCCTACGCCCATGGTAGAGTGGGCCCCTAAAGAAGGGTCCGTGTAATCAGAGGAATTCCGTTAAAAAAATATCTTTTTACCGTGTTTAGCGAAGATTGAAACTAGCTGTGAAATCACATAATGTTTTAAATTGTGAATAATTTAAAAAGAAAAGTTGAGCAGAGAAGAGAAATATTTTTAACTGTTATGAACGCTTTAGAAATGTTATGGACGTTTAAAGCGCATTCAGAGGGCTGTATAGCTTGCATGGGCGTCCATATGGGGGCAGAGAGGGCTTGAGTCCCCCCAGCCGTTTAAAAATTTTATTTGCCCGAACCTGCTATACATTTACTTTCAAAAGTTTTACAGTCACATTTTAAAATAAGGTACTTTTTAGCTCATCACTAATTGTCAAGCAGTATCAATTATTTTTGTAGCGTTTTGGGATCTTGTACATTCACTAAA
This sequence comes from Dysdera silvatica, assembly GCA_006491805.2. Taxonomy (NCBI): domain Eukaryota; kingdom Metazoa; phylum Arthropoda; class Arachnida; order Araneae; family Dysderidae; genus Dysdera; species Dysdera silvatica. The sequence continues at coordinate 31,532 of QLNU02013602.1, read as the reverse complement.
ATTCTCGACAGCTTTGAGGAAGGTAATAATTTTTTCTTAGCCCTGACCCTTAGATAATAGACTCGTTGATTCAACTCGTTCATTAGATGATAGACTCGTTGATTCAACTCGTTCATTAGATGATAGACTCGTTAATTTTTCTCAGCACCCCTCTAGATGTACTCGTATGGTCGCCTATAATTTCTTGTAGTTATACAGATTAAATAAAAAAGTGAAGATCCAAACGTCTAAATAGTAACTTTTACATAGTAGGAGACCTTTACATAGTATGATAGATGGTACTTCTACTATAAATATTCAAATACGGTAGAAACTTGATTATCCATACTAATTGGGACCATAAACATCCGGATAAGAAAAATCCGGATAACCGAATATAATTAAAAATATATATGTATAAATAGAAAATTGGAAACCAGGAAAATTTAAAAAAAAAAATAAAAATGGTATGGCATCTTTATTGATGTACATTAAACATATTGTTAAAATTATGACGCCTCCAAGCTTTTGGGAGGAGGAATTGTGCAAGGGTTTCATTGGGAAGGGTGGCCGCCGGAGGCGGCGCTGTAATCCAAGACAGGGGCCTCAAAGCTTTTAAACTACATAACAACCGACCAGCCGTCATGTGCCATGTCGCAGGGGCTTCCGTTATCATGGGAGCCATTCTCTTCCCATTCTCTTCCTCTCTTCTTTCGCAGGTTGGGGGTGGGGGCGCTTTTTTCAAACAGAAAGGAAAAATCTGAGCTCTTCGCGTCCGGATAATCGAATATCCGGATGACTGAGGGCCGAATAATTGAATTTCTACTGTGTAAAAATATATTGGGATTTCGAAAATACACGAAGCCTTCTGTTTCTTCTGCTGCTGAATTTCCCATCTGTATCATTAAATGAAGCCCTATTAAAATGAGTGTATTCAACATAGAATTTCTCAAATTACGATACAAAAATAGTTTTTATTCACAGTATTGCGTTTCCTTGACAACAGAGTGCGTATATTACGAAACTATACTGGGAAATTAGGTTCTGCACTGTATTCGAAACTGTGCTGCGAACTCGTGTTCTTTAATGTATTTTAAATTATACTGTGGACATATTCTGTACTGTATTATGAATTTACATTCTGAACTCTGCTGTAAACATACTTCTGAACTCTTCTATAAACTTACTTATGAACTCTGCTGTAAACATACTTCTGAACTCTTCTATAAACTTACTTCTGAACTCTTCTATAAACTTACGTTCTTAAATCTACTGTGAACTTGTTTTCCGAACTTTACTGTGAATTTAACTTCTGAACTCAACTATAAATTTATGTTCTAAATCAGCGATTCTTAAACTTCCCTAGACGGCGGACCCCCTTCAGAGATCACTTGCCCTCGCGGACCCCCTTCAGAGATCACTCGCCCTCGCGGACCCCCAAGAATTAACTCAAAGTTTAAAACCCAGAATTTGCATCATACATATTTATTTCTAGTGTTTAATCACTAATTTTCACCATTTAAGGGAGGAATTTTTCGTTCCCTCGTAATTTATTCTTAGCATTAAAGAGTAAATGCTCGTGTCTTAGTACTTTTCCGAACTTTTGTGGAACACTGAGAGTGTGCCGCGGATCCCCAGGTATCCGCGGACCACAGTTCAAGCACCGCTGTTCTAAATTTACATTGTGAACTCTACTATGAATTTATGTTCTAAATTTCCATTCTGAATTTACTTTCTGAACTCTACTGCGAAATTACGTCCTACGCTGCAGACGTATTCTGCACTACACTGTAAACAGTACAGTATTTCTAACATTGTAGCGAGTTCTGTTCATTTTGTGTGTTGCCATATATTTTTTTGCATCAGTGTAAGTAAACTCAGCTCAATCTATTAGATAGCCGTTATTGGTGACGTTAATCACACGACTGTATTGTAAACTACCTTCTGGGATTACAGCGCTGCCTCCGGCAGCCACCCTTCCCAATGAAACCCTCGCACAATCCTTCTCCTCCTCCTTCTAAACTACCTGAGACGGCTCATTAACATGAACGAGCTACGATACATTTACACACGATTAAGTTTACTTAGGAGGTTCGAAAGGTGCCAGGGGTAGCAGCATGAAGAAAAGATTGAGGATCCTGAATACAGGGGCGGACTGGGTCCTTTCAAAGGGCGCGTAACTTGGATTTTTGGAGGACGCAAGTCCTTGTCTATTCGGAGGTGCGAGTCCTATCGCTCATGAGGGCGCACGGGCCCGGGGTGGGGGGGTCGGTTGGCCGGTGACCCAGTCCGCCCCTGCCTGAATGGAAGAATCGCATGCTCCAGTAAAATATCAGGAAAAATGTGAAGAGTAGCATTTAGTATATATTAAATATTACGTGTTTAACCCTCACTTATGTTCTGCACTTCATTATCCATTTATTTTGAGAGGGCTCGGGTCCCAAAAAACATTTTGGGGGGCAAAAAGATCTAGGCCCATTAAAGTTTACAGTCCTGTCTGTAGCTCTAAATATCAAGAATAAAGTACTGGTGAAGTCTTAAATGGCATCGGAATTGATTCAGTTGTTGAAGGATAAACTGATATTTTTTTTTGGAAATATCATGAGGTTAAAGTTTGTAGAAATGACGTGTAGTATATGTAGTAGGTATTTGTGAAGGAGTAACTATAAACGTCATTAGTTTTTGTAAGTCAGTTATAATATGAACAAAATAATGAAAGTATTCGTCAGTTATGAAAATAAATAATTTTATGTTCCATTATTTAAATATTAAATGATTTTGGGCTCGGCTTAATTTTCTTTAATATGAATTAAACGAAAAACGTTTCTACTATTTACACTTTATTATATCACTTTAGAACTTTTATATAATATTTTAACTTTTGTTTAATATTTCAGCACTCTTATTTAATATTTTTATTCAATATTTTCATTTGATGGTTTTATTATATTATTTATATTGTAATTTTTATATTTTATATCTTCTTTTAGTCAAGGAGTAAAAAAATATTGTAGGAACGAAACTCTTAGAAACCGATTAGATTTCGAAACGTAAAATGGAATATACCGGAACCACACTTTTCACTTTAAAGTGGAGTAAAACTTTACATTTGACACTTTGTAGTAGCGTGAAACTTTACATTTGACATTTTGCAATAGAGTGACACTTTACATTTGACATTTTGCAATAGAGTGACACTTTACATTTGACATTTTGCAATAGAGTGACACTTTACATTTGACATTTTGCAATAACACAGAACCACTCTTTACAAAAGGAAAGCGATTGGTTACTATTACAATATATATAATATAGTATTTTATTATACTGATTCGTTAAATTAATGACATTAAATCATTGTTCTTAATGTCGGTATCCTAAAAATAACTATCATCAATTAAATTATTTATGTACAATCGTAATATGAAACGAATTCAATATGCGTTTTCTTAGATTTTTCTTTTACAATAATTTGTTCAATGATATATAAAAACCATGCAATAAATCTATAAAACTTCGTGCAATAATTTCTAACATTTATGCAATAATATGTGCAGCAATCAGGTGCAATTATCTGTGCAATAATATGTGAAATAATTTGTAATATTTATGTAATAAAATATGTAATGATCTATATCACTCATCTATGAAATATTCTATCATATATTCATGTCATTTATCAATAATCATAATCCATGCTAATTTCTCCTTTTAGCGAAGAAACATACGATGTGGATGTACAAGCTTTAGATGACATTGAATACACTTCAGTAATACATCTTTTTGTTTTAATGCTATTGGTGTGGGCACTGGCGTGCACAGGGGGGGTGTTGATGGGGTTTTACCCCCCCATTGCAATGAAATTTTGTATATTTAACATAGGAATATGTGAGTTGTAGCTCTGTAACCCCATTGAGCCTATAGCCCCCCCTTATGAACATTCTGCGTACGCCTACGGGTGTAGGGGAGCGCCTCGGTGATTGACATCGCTGCCTTGGGACAAACCGGGATGCCTTCGTTTCCAATAAGCGTGGCAATTCGCTTTTTTTCAGTAAGCGTGGATTCGTAAATGAGTCGGGATTCAAGAGGTCACGTTCAGGCGGTGGTCCCAACCCCTGAATCGGGATTCAGGTGTCGCATCCAGCCGTTAATCGCGACCCAGATGACCCATAAGGCAGCCTTGGGACGTCAGATACACAAATGTGTTGTGTGAGGTGGAGAAACTATGATTCATTGGTCCAGTAGTATCACCTTGCCAGGTAAGCTAACCAGGAACTGACATAAACAGGGCCCTCAAATTGACAAGGACTGTTTGTTGTACTTTTCTCAGTGAGAAAAAGGCCCAAAAATTGATTTAGCCTGGGGGGGTCGGGGGGTCCCCTAAATATGTTAAGAGGGAATTGGATCCCAGTTTGAGGTGATACCATTAGCAATACTCTCATTACTCGGAGTTCAAAACTCTGACCTAGTTATGATATAATCTTCAAGAAGTTTCTTTTGGTTTGGGGCGTTTAAAATTAAATTTCTTGGCCAACAGACATAACTAAGCAGTTCTGGGACTTCAAGGCCACCTAACGTACCATCTAACCTCATAATAATAAATATTTCTAAAAGCAACGGAAAAGCTCCTGGCCGCAACAGCGAAGTATTACTCAAAGGTGAACAGAGTCATAATTTATTAGATTAAGATGGGGTTTCTTTTGTATTTTTTTTAAATCATTCACAGGGTTACAGTTTCAGTAATAATAATAATCATGGTACCTAATTAATTAATAAGTAAATTTACTAACCTCACAAGGCATAACTATTCACCTATAAATCATTCTAATTTCCAAAGGATTTGGCTTAAATATAATCCAGGCACAGTCGGTTTTTCATGTAGCTAAAATTGAAGTTTTTATTATAGTTAGTTCTTTATAAGTACTAAGAAATAGTTGAATAAAATATAAAGAAAGATCATACTCTGTTGATATATTGTTGGGTTAAATGAATTTACTGGTTAATTAACTAATGGCAAACTAATTCATCTCATACCTAAGCCTAGTTTCAGTGTCGTTTATCCGAAGACTGAAGTTATTGTTTTATTTATACCTATACGGATATAGTCAATAGGCATAAATGGGTTATTAAAGGCATATGCAAATTGCTGAAGCTATAAATCGATTACTAAATACATAAGTAAATTGCTAAAGACATCGGTATATTGATAAAGATGTAAATATATCGTTATAAGTTAGACGTAAATTACTAAAGGTATTAATGGAATGTCAAATATGTACAGTAGAACCTCCATATAACGAAATGGATGGTTCCATAAAAAAAAAATTCTTTATATAGAAAAATTGTTATATAGAAAAATTGTTATATAGAAAAATCGCTATGTGAAAATGATGTATTCATGAACCAGGGCAGTGCAATATGATACCACAATTAAAATCCCGTTTTTCAGTAAACGACTGTTTCTCATAAATAACATTGAGCCATTTAAAAATAGATGTTTTTAAGTGTGAAATATACATGCATATAAAAAGAGTTGCACAATTCTTACCTTAAAATGAAAACATATTTAATGCTTCTTTCATACACATTCATGCTTTTGTGCAAAAAAATTCTAATATCCTGCTGCACAACAAATGGTGATTGTGATTCATCATAAAAGTGTTAACACCCCTGAGGGGAAATTTGCAACGTCTGGATTTCTGGTAATTAAACGAGCAAAAAAGCGCGACAAGTACTATTAGTCAAACAATACAATGTATTCAAGGACAAGTGGGGCCTGTTCCTAGCCTAGCAGCTTCGCACCATATGGGGCAACCAGATACAGGTGTGCGTGTGTTTAGGAAAACTTTTTATTAAGAAATTTAAAGTCCATTAGGCGTGCCTCATTCGGTTTGTTTGCCACTTACCTTAAAATCATATTGTATTCCCACGGTATGAGGGAACCCGATGTCACTGACGTGACCACTCGATTTTCTGTTTTAGTCGTTAAAAAATTCGTTATATGAAAACACTTTCGTGTATAATGACCATGGGGATTTACCAAAACTTCGCTATATAGAAAATTTCGTTATATGGAGGTTCTACTGTTAATAGATTGCTAAAGGTATGAATGGATTGTTAAATATCTAAATGGATTACTAAATAGCTAAATAGATCGCTAAGGACATAACTAGATTTCACTATTTTTTCTTCAGAAAGAATGCGGAACAAGGCACACAAAAGATAGATACGGATTCTCCTACGAGAAGTAAGCAAACCTGTTTTAAAATATCGTAGTGAAATATATTTTTTTTTATGATTTATGGCTACTGGCGCGTGCAGGGGGGGTTGCTGGGGGTTGCAACCCTCCCCATTGCAATGAACTTTTGTATGTATATATATAAATATATGGAGTTTTAGTTCTGTAACTCTCCCCCGCCCCCATTGAGCTTGTAATCCCCCTTATGAATTTTCTGCGTACGCCTATGTTTATGGCTCAAAAATAACTAAGTTTATGGTATACGTGGTCCTAGAGTTTTTCGAAAGAGCTGAACCTTTATAGCGTAGGACTGACTCTAAACGCGGTTCTACGTAAAAACTGCAAATGTTTGTTGACCGTAGGATGCAAACCGGGATTTACAGGACAACTCGATACGACTAGTACCTCACTGTAGGACCACAATGAAATGAACAAGGGAATGTATATTATTCAGTCTTTCAATCACAGCCGGATTTAGGGTACGAAGCGCCCTGGGCCCAACAATTTTTGGCGCCCCTTCCTATGCCGTAACAAGGGGGGGGGGCTAACCCCCTAAAAAAATTATTCTAAAAAATTATTCTAAGCATTGAGGTATACGGTTTAGCGCCCCCCCCCCTCTAGAAAGAAGTTAGCCCCTTAGACATCGAAACTAGTTACGCCAGCGCCCCCTGTAACTAAAAGCCAACCAAGTCTGTATAGAGGGCGTCGTGACGTCACGGGAGTGGACCAGTGGACATAGTTTCTCGAAGAGAAGTCGATTTGCTTGTACAGTAAGACTCTCTGTCAGAACTGTTATATTATTGCTTAATCTGTTTTGAATGATTAAAATAAAAGTATAAAAGAGCGAAATTGTTATCAAGATATTGCGTGTGGAAATTATGATGGAAGCGCGTGTGCATTTCAATGTCGGATTCCCAAGTGCTTTTGCGTTGTGAAGAAAATGGATTCACCACCATGTGAAAAGAAAAGGTTTCGCAGTAACAGCGAGTTCAAAGGTATGTTTCTCTTATATTGTATTCTTCACTACTGTTATTGGCGCAATTAAATGTCGTTATAAAGAATATTGAATTAAAAAATATATTAATATTACAGGCGATCTATTAATGCATGCAGATCTGTATTGCTATAGTTTTACAGCTTTACGCAAATAAGTATTAATACTTTTCGAGAATATAGTTAACGAATAAAATAAACTACTCTATCACTAAAAATGTCTTGTACAAAACTGAATTCTACATTTTTCATATTACGCTATAAAATATAATTATTTTTGGACATCATGACCTAGTTATTATTAGGGCATTAAATCTTAGCTAAATAACTATTTACTTTTCTATAACAATTGCATATAATATTGTATATAATAATTGT
>QLNU02013602.1:0-12976 GCA_006491805.2 Dysdera silvatica | reverse complement strand
TCAGCCGCCTCGGCGGCTGAGGAGGAGATGGATTGCCGATCAATACGGCATTCATAGATGCACGTTCACGCAAAGTCGTCATTCAACGAAGTGCCAGAAAAACTGGTACAGGCGTGCGTATGCAAATAACGGAGCTTTGCAACCAATCAGTGTAACGTGATGCGGTCGGCAGCGCCTATGTAAGACAATAGATGTCTGGAAAAGCTGTTAGATCGATTCTTGCCGCTACAATGGCAGGTTATCAAGATTTAAGTGATTTTGAACGTGGCGTTATAGTCGGCACAAGAGAGAGAGAGAGATGGGAATATCAGGAATCCGGTAAAACATCAAATTTCTGACAGCGGTGTTGCCGGAAAAAGACCTTGAAAGAACAGGACCTTCGACGACTGACGAGAATCGTTAAACGAGATAGACGTGCAACACTTCTTCAAATTGCCGCAGATTTCAATGCTGGGGCATCAACAAGTGTCAGCGTGCGAACTGTTCAACGAACCATCATTGGTTGACCATCGTTCGCCAATTAAAGCATAGCAGATGGAAAGAACTTTAAAGAACCACTCTAATACTATGACAAACAACTGTACTTAATGCTTCTAATTGTTATGTTTAATAAACCTGTGCTGTACACTTTATCTGCATTCCCTTCTTTTTATTTCTTTTTTTAAATGCAGCATTGTATGGTGGCATTTGCGGCCACATTTTCCTATACAAAACGGTTTTGTTTTTGCATATGCCTGACCAACCCTCAAAATTTGTCCGAGACCTTTTAGACAACTCAGTATATATAATTTATTTCTTTATTTTTGAACTTTTCAGATTCCCACCTATAAGCGACTTAATCATCAACTACGTTTGCCTCAGGATTCTCTTGTGGTCAAACCCTATCTACAGCCTCTTTCAAATCTATTAAAAACCTGCAATGAATTTGGAATGAATGAAGAAAATTATAATGGAAGACCATGCAAGTATGTTACAAATTGTAGAAATCATTATCATTTAAACAAATAACTATCTGAACAAACAAGTAACTAATAACAAAATAAAGCACGTATAATAGGATGATCCAAACGAGGACTTGAATAGGACACTCTCAGGATATTCTATAAGGACGTCCTGAGGATGTGTGAAAAACATACATTACATACTAGGAACAAACACGGTTGCCCTGGACATCATCAGGACGTCCTATATCGATGTCCTCCTCAAATACAAAAAGGATGTGCGAAAAACACTCATTACGTACTATGAGCAAACACGGATGTTCTGGACATCCTCAGGACGTCCCCAGAACTTCTTCTGTAGGATGACCCAAACACGGACGTGAATAGGACATCCTCAGGACGTCTTATAACGATGTCCTCCTCACGTCTTAAAATGACGTCCTGAGGATGTCCGAAAAACATCCACTACGTCGTAAGACCAAACATGGACGTTCAGGGCGTCCTTTGCTATCTAGTATATATCTCGGGTTCTTGAAAAGAACTCGATATTAAAAGTAGAATCCAGGTTAAAATCAAGATGGGGTGTAAGCACGGGCAATAATAGTTTAAATGTAAATCAAACTTTGATGTAAGAAAGTACACAAGTAATGGCAGATGGTCGATTTTCGGATGTGACAGAGAAACAACACCTAGTAGCGGAGGAAAAATGTTTCACCAAGTCTCAGCAAGTCTGTTTCTCATAAGCTAAGTTGAGGAGAAATGTTCCAGCTGTCAGCAAACTTAATTCTCCAGAGATAGGAATGAGTGATTGATTACCAGCATTTTAATATATAACTGAAGTCTCAATAAAATATATTTGGAATAGTAATTAATGTAGAATGATAATAATTAATAATGAATATTCCAAGAGGTTTGCACGTGATGATAAATGTTGTGATGATTAGTGATTGAGGCACGTTCAACACGATGGTGATTAACGATTGCGTCTCGGCTAAAGTGATTTCTTAATTTTTATTGCGGTGTCGGTGGCCGATCGAAATGTGCAAACGGTTTAAAACAAAAACGAAACTATTTAAACACAATAACAAAAACAAATCAGTTTATTCTTATAATATATTAGCATCTAGTATATACTCCTTAAACTATTACATATATTTTGATAATGAAAAATTAATGTTATAAGCGCACTCAAGAGCTAATTTTTGCTTATCAATTTAAGCTGCCTATCGTTACGTCAAATTATCTTGAACATTACATATGATGTTTATCTTATATTATTCCATAATTCCCCGTTGAATAATTATCAACTATCAACTATTAATATTCATGCCCACCAGAGTTCCGAGATTATTTCTCTTGTTAGCACGAGTCGGATTTCCCGGAAACCTTTCGGTCCTGGCATAGTAGGACCTTTCGCCGCAATTGTAAATGCTGTCTTTGCACCGTAAAGACACAAATAAACGAACATCTTCCTCTTCTTAGCATCGTTATCTTTGACGAATGTGTTCCTCCTCCAAACAGCCAAATTCAGTTCAGCAGATGAACATGGAAATCTAATTGCTATATAATATTAGACACGAGCTGAAACTGTCTTTATCACTGTAGCTTAGCTTCAGGGCTGGAGGCAAGAGAAAAAAGGGCGATAAATATTTAGGGGGCCCTTGGACTAAATTATTATTATTACACAAACTACATCTAAAAAATAAAGAAATAATTACTTCTAAGGCTTCTAATTCTTCTTCTTCTTGTATTTTCCGGGCAGGGGTGGGCTGAAATGGCCAAAATATTGCTTACATAACACTTGAACGTTCCCATGTGTGTGATTTCGTAAAAGGAAGATATTAAAAAACATCCCGAGTTGGAAAATTCATCCATTCATTCTCTCATTCTTTGTTTGTTTAAATATATTAAACTTGGGTACTGTGCATTAGCGCTCAGTTGACGCGTGATATCGTTAGCAGACGGGTTATTCCATTACAGTTTAGGGAAGGCCGTCTTGGAGGAACTGGTTTTTCCCGCGCGAAAAACCAGTTTCGGCAAGACGCCCTTCCCTAAACTGCAATGGACTAACCCGTCTGCTAACGGTATCACACGCCAACTGAGCGCGAACACAAATTACACAGTGAATAACAGTACAAACCCTACACAAGTACAGCAATTTAGCCTTTAACTCTTAGAAAACTGTTGGAAAGGGGGGAGGGATGAGGGAATAAGGATTGATTGGAGCCCTATCTGCTAAATTGTCTGTAAATCCTGTCCACGGGCAAGGTTATTCTCTTCATAATAATAGTCTATTCATAATAAAGTTCATAATAATTCTGTTATATTATTTAAACGTGTTGTGCATGTGATATACAGACGAAATACAAATCATCAAATTGCTTTGTGGCCATGCTCACTAGTTACATTTAAAATTTTATTGAATGAAACTTCACAAAGATGGCGGGGGTTGAGGAAAGAAAATGTAGTAAAATTTAATAGTAGTAATCGCTAAAGGCAAAACAAAACCTAAAACAATTTAAAATAAAATGCTCTTAATGTGAAGTTTTAAATTTAATTACTTAATTTTTCCTCTGCGTAACCCTTCAATCCAACCTAAAATGGGATATTCACGTTAAAAATATCTGTATTAAACTTAATAGAAACATTTAAATGATTTGAAATGCCAGCCACTACCTACCCGCTTCAATTATTCTTGAACTTTACTACTCTATGATTTTTTCCACTCCTTCTAACCTAGAGGAACACCTCCACGTCTAATTTCATTAGACTCATCAGACTTCTAAAAGGATACCCCCGCCTCCTTAATCATCAAATCCATTCTTCCAGAACTATCGAAATAGCTGACGATCATCGGATGTTATTAATCGGAAAATTATTTACTTACAAAACTTCCATCTTCATGTTTAATAGCATACGACAAGGCACTCATTCTGACTTCATTTAATTACACTTTTCTGATCATACCCACTTTAAAAGAAATCTTAATAATCTAATACATACCAGAGTACTCGCGGAAGTGATATGAACTCTTGCATATCTGTTGCTTTGACACCTGGGGCATGGAATCTTGTTTTGTCTCACTTAAAATCTATTTATTTCTTTACCCAATATAAAAAAAAACTTATTCACGGACATCTATTGAAGACAGAGCATCGTGACATCACCACTTCTTTTTTAATTTACACCTTTCACACCTATATTAATCCAGCTGTTCTTTCGTTTACTTATTTATTACTTCCACTAATTATATCCAATGTTGGCAGCAGGGGCTTTGTTAGAGCCCACACTTTTTACCCATTACTGCCTAGACGCAGGGCCGTTCTTAGCTAATGCCGGGCCCTGGAAAAAACATATTTCGGGGGGGCCCCTACATATACGAATAAGGAAAAAATGGAATAATATATGAGCATTAAATGGCACGAAATGCGAGAGCCAAGGCAAAATTTTTTTGAGGAAATTTTCAATATTACAGAAATTTGAGAATTACGCTTCGCGTGGCTCGGGCCATAGGCCCTGCTCGCTCCTACTTAAGGGCGGCCCTGCCTAAACGGATCAACTTTACTAATAAATTGTAAATCGTCATCACCTCATGTAATTCATTGTGTCCATCTACATAAAGTTTGATTTGATTTAGTAATTTATATTATTATTTTAGCCTCAACGCTAGCATCTCTTTACGGTTCAAATCTCCATCACCACAGATCAATGTGTGCTACACGGTAAATACCCTTCTAAACGGGACAACTGCAAATCCGGACTTGGTCTATCCAGATGGATGTAAGTATATATATCCAGTACAGTATAGCACGAGATGCATGTAAATAAAAAATATATATATATTACAGTAAAACTTCTCGTTAGTGACAATTTTGTCCGCCAAAGAAGAATGGCTATAGAAGAGCGGTCATTCAAAGGTAGCTGATATATTATATTCCAATCACTTAAATTATTCATTTCAAAACATATATTTTGGAAATAGACTTGTCTTAAGTTTAAGGCAATGGAAATAAACACTTTTTGAGTAAAACAAATAATTTTACAAGAAAATGTACAAAATATTAAATTTATTTTTTTGAAAACAAAATTGATCGCTTTCAGAGGAGTAGCCGGGGTTGGGGGTTTGGGATTGTAACCCACTCATTGCAATGAAATTTTGTATATTTAACATAGGAATATATGAGTTGTAGCTCTGTAACCCCTCCCATTGAGCCTATAACCCCCCTTATGAACTTTCTGCGTACGCCTATGATTACGTTAGATTCGGTGGAATTTATGCACCACTCCAGCTTGGCGATGATTAAGAAAGACCCTTTCGGAAGAAGAGTGATCATATGAACTCCGCTAAAAAGATCGCTAAAAAAAGATAAAAGTACAATTTTCCAAAAATGTACCAATAAATTACTAATAATACAATGGACTTTTCATCTAGCGGAATCATATGGACCACTTATTGACGTAGCTGGTTAACTAATAATACAGTGGACTTTCCATCCAACGAACTCATTTGGACCACTTACTGACGTAGCAGGTTCCGAGATTCTCTTTCACAGTGATGAACATAAATGAGTCTAAGATTGATGATGATTAATCAAAGAAATAAATTTCTTCTATCGTGGATCCTTGTCGTATTTCTTTAGCAGTTCATTAAATGGAACAATTTGTAAGAATTGTTATATATTTATTGAAATTTTAATGTTTTTTAGACCTCATTTAAGGAGATTGTAATTAAGTAGACAAAGGTTTCTGATTTAGACTGTTTAACATGATCTTTCTGGTCCGTTCAAATAGGAGAGATTGCACATGTACGGATTCGGTATTACCGCTGTTATAAGCTAATAAATATAGTAATGGGGTGATATGGAGAAAAGACTTTCATTCCATATGCATATCGCGATTTTTATTCAGGGGAGAAACCTCAATTCCTTGAATAAATTTTTGCATTCACAAAAATAAACATGATGATAATATTAATAACAGATATATTTGATATTAAGCCTTTCAATTAAGTATTTAACATTAACATAATGGGCGTAGAATCAACCCGCAATATAACAATTATTATGCAGTGAATTCTACCTATAGCGATACTCTACAACAGGGTTGTCCAACACACTGCCCGCGGGCCACAATTTGGCCCGCCAACTATGATAATCTGGCCTGCAGACAATTATTTGGAATAAAAAAAAATTCAATTAAAAAAAAATTTTTGATTTTTTTTCAAAAAAATTCGTGAGAACAGCATGGGTGACCCCCTTCCATATCGCAAGTGAACAAATAAATAACCGGACGAAAATATGAAGGTTTTTTTTTTACCAGAAGCCGCTGGCCCGTAGAACAGTGAACATTTTTAAATTATTGCTTCCCAAAGGTTTGGACAACCCTGCTCCCCGAAGACCAGGAAGATACACAACTAGTTGAATGACGACTTTACGTGAACGTGCATATATGAATGCCGTGTTGATCGGCAATCCATCTCCCCCTCAGCCGCCTCGGATGCTGATTACGCTGTTCAAGCGTCCTGTCTGGGATTACAGCGCCGCCCCCGGCGGCCACCCTTCCCAATGAAACCCTTGCAAAAAAAGAAGAAGAAGATACCTTTATAGACAAGGTTGAACTTCGCTTTGTAGGAACCGCGAAAAATATAGACACAGGCAGTATTCATGCATAACACTTAGCAATACAACAAACCGTAATGTGACATTTCTTTATAGATATGAATGGCATCTTGTTCTTGGATTTTAACGATTACCATCCGTGGTTTTTGGCGCCGTCTGCTCATATATCATTCCATTCTCCATTCACCGCATTGAATCCATATACGAACGGCTTCGAAGTGCTGCCTGGGAACTTTTACACATTTAAGCTTCGCAAAGTAAAGTTTTTTTCACTAAAATTCATTTATTCACATTTAATAATATACGGGCATAGCAATTTAAAAATTATTGGGGTTGTCAAGTAGCTTGTAAAAAGATTATTGGAATTCCCGCTTTAAAAATAAATGTGTCGATATTTAAATAGGGGGACTTGATCCCTCTTAACCTCCCTTTAACGCCACTAAATGGTTAAAATAATGGTAAGAAAAACACGGTGATGCGCACGGTTGTACGCAGGGGTAATCGGGTTTATAACTCCCATTGTGATGGAATTCCTGTATATATATATATATATATATATATATATATATATATATATATATATAAATACATGGAGTTGTAGCCTTGTAACCTCCCCTTGTGAGCCTGTAACCCCCCCCCACTTTGCGTTCTGCATACGCTAATGGTGTAACAACTCAACCTCACTTCTTTAGGAATATCTAAGATTCCTAGAAAAGAGAGCTGGCGCATAGCCGCCATTTTCCTGCCATCGTATCACGTGATCCCATTCACTGCTGCGTTAAAGTTGAGTGATTTACAAGTGTGTTATTTTTAATAAAATAAGGTGAAATGGGTGAGTGTTCCACTGGGAATTGTTCTAATCATTCGAGGAATAAACATAGAATGTTTGCAGCGTAAAGTTTGTTTTGATTATTTACATTATAGTTTTGCATTAATCGGAAACTAAGTTACGGTTGCAAATTGTATTTAGTGGGGACATCTTAAAAGTTGCGTCAATATTCACAATCGTCGGGTAATTGCGAATTGTTGATTATTTTTATGCCAAAGTAGCGATCATTGCTCCAAAGTGGAAAACCTTTATTGCCAAGGTAAATGTTTGTTTGTTTGTTTGTTTGTTTGTTTGGATTTTTTATGGCGCAAGAGCATCTGGGCTATACTGCGCCAAAAAAAAAAAAATCTTTGAGGAGAAAGCGAGGATTTGAACTCGGGACCCTTCAGCTAGTAGCCGCGCTCTCTTGCCAGTGGGCCATCACGAGCACCCATGGTAAATGAAACCGGAAGTGTGCTAGAAAATAGAGGCTCATGCGCCGGCCTATAATTCTAGGTGCTCTAGGAATATCGATATCCGGGCATTTGGAAATCAGACATCCTAGGAAAGCTATATTGTACGCAAGCGCAGAATAATGGATAGTCCACTGTGCTCGGAGGGAAGGTGAGGACTGAAATTCGTTCAAAGGATTCGTATTTTTTCTGTATAATGGATACGATTCGTTTTTATTATTATTTTACTATTTATATCCTTCATGGATATAGGTCAAACGATCGTTCTACTATCGCAGTAATCTCTCACTTCTACATCAATGAAAGGGATCGATCAAAAGCAACGTATACATAAGAGGGGTGAATAAGTAACAATCGAGCAATTCAGGGCAAAATTAAGTTTGTAGTGTAATGTAATGTCAAAATAACAAGTTTAATAAGTAAAATAGCAGTAATTATATTTATTTAGATTTAAAAGTTAACTGTTTAAAGAAGTTAAAAGCGAAAAGTCATCTCAAAATTTTTATTTGCATGACGTATTTATGTTTATAGCTCTTCAGTGAATTGATTTATCATTCAATGAATTGGAAGTTCACCTTTTGTTTTCACTTTGTAACTTGCAGGTTGTCAAGAAGTCGTTGCCTTATCCATACGTTTCTAATTGCGTTGATTACCGTCGACGTTGGAAGGAACGAGGACACTATGGGCCTACAAATGAACAGGTTATCAATGATTTCAGGGGCGGACTGGGTCCTCTCAAAGGACGTAAACTTTTGAATTCTCGGAGGGCGCGGGTCTTATTGCCCATGAGGGCGCATCGGCCCCGTGGCCGACGGTCCAGTCCGCCCCAGACTGATTTTAAAATACAAAAATAAACATAGGCAGAGGTGGCCCAAGGCAAGTTGCATTGCGCGAGGCCCTTTACAGTAGAACCAGTATATAACTCGGGTCAAAGAAAATGCTCGTTGTATCCGACCCGCAAAAAATTTATTTGCAAAAGACGATTAAATTCTATTATATTTAATTATTATACCAAACAAAATTGATATTTTTCGCCTTATATCTAGAAATTAGCTAAATGCATGTGCCGATTATAAGCCGGTGCTACTGCTTTCGATTGAGAGGGGAGGACCAGGGGGGGAGAGGGAGAGATCGAAGCAAATTAATAAAAGTAAATGAAATTTGTACTTAAATACTGATCGTATCCAATCAATGACTCAATTGTCTGCTACAGAGTATACTGATATTTAATTTGAACGCCGTGAATTATACTTTTGCTCATTTACTTGGACTTTATTACTCTAACACAGAGGGTGTTACACATTTTTAGAATGATTTCGAAGCCATTTTCTTAATGTTTAAAATGTAAAGATTATTTTTTTAAATATTCCATCTGATAACCTTGTTTTTGAACTATAAGTCTGCATCATGTTTTCCATGATAGAAGGGCTTTTTGCAACGTTTCCAGAGGTACTGCTTGTCATTGTTGTTCCACAACTTTCCAAAGTCCATCAATGGTAGTGGGTTTACGCTTAGAGAGAGCTCTTTTTAGCAGACCAAAGGCAAAATAGTCCACAGGAGAAACATCAAAGGACTTTGCAGAAATATATTGAAGAGGTATATATGCTATACCTGTGTCAATTTTCATTTTTTCAAGGAATGCAGTGGTAGTTTTCGAGGTATGACTGCGAGCTTTGTCTCTATGCAGTTTCACACCTAGAAAATCGTTGGGATAAAGAAATGGAATTTCTTCTGTAAATATTGGATGCAAAAAATTCTCCTGATAATATGATGAGTTGATTTTAACCTTTTTTTCCACTTTTTTATTTTTAATTTCCCATTGTAAGAGAAACCTGCGACAATCATAAAGCCTTTACTGAAGCTTTCTTTGCATTCTCGGAACCAAGTTTGGAAATTTTTTTCTCCGCGCTTGTGATAGTAAATGGACCTTTTTTTTTGTTACACTCATTTATGTAAACCCATGCTTCATCAAGGGTAACAACGTATTTCCATTTATCTCCTGCTAAGTAATTTTCATACAGGATTCTGCAACATGTCTTTCATTGCGTCACATGACTCGGAAAAAGACGGTGGACATTATGCTTTTTAGCTTTTTTAAGTTATAAATCTTGGTTTATTATTTTATTTGCTGTTGCTACAGAAGTTCTTAAAGAGTTTGCAACTGATTTCTGCATCGGGGGATTTTCTCTTGTTACCAGTGATCTCACTTTAGAAATATTTGCAACAGTATGTATCTTGTTCGGGTATTCATTTGGAGTCCTCTTTTTATGTAGAAGTTCTGATTGACGGTCTTTCCCTTTTCGATTAATAATGTTGCTTATTTTGCACTTAGAAATCTTTATATCATGCGTTTCATAACGTTTTTTAATAATGGAATAAAAATATTTCTCTTCGGAAAGAACAAAAACGTATCCTTCGACCCACAGCTTGTTTACAGGCGCCATTTTGAATGAAAAATGAATTTGAAAGTAGCAGACGATAATCTTAATTTGAAATAATAACATGTTGCAAGATCCATTTTCCCACAAAATATTTTCATTTTTTAATCCTCTATTGAAATCGTTCTAAAAATGTGTAAACGCCCTCTGTAATTCCATATCTAAATTATTGCTCAAATCACGATATTTTCGTTCGATAAAGCTTATTCATGCCTAAAATTTTTACAACCACTTCATACTATTTGCTTACTTTTTACGTCTATAGCGCGATAGGTAATTTTGGATGGGATCAATAGTTTAACGAGATCTCTAAATAAATTATGCTTGCGCGTAAGTCTTAATAACGGGAGCAACAATGTTTATTGAAACTAATTTTTTTTTCATCTTCTGCAGTTATTTTTAAATTCAAAAATAACTAAACAAACCTGCTATAACTCCTAAAACTCACTTTAGTGACAGTATGGAAACTATTCTCTAAACATTGATTGTTTGGCTTTTTTATGGCGCAAGAGCATCTGGGCTATACTGCGCCATATTCTCTAAACAACTGTCTCCTTTTAAACTACCTTCCCACACTGTTTACAATTTCTTCTTCCTTCTTAAGTTAACTGTGAAATTCACTGCTCCTCATTCGCAGACCACAAATTAAACTTCGTTTTTCTTTGTAGAGAGATAATATTTTGTAGCAATTCCCTTTTGTCTTTCAAACAGAGACATTTTACACTATTTGAAATTGTCACTGGTAAATTTTCTATTCATCTATTTTTTAATATAAAAAATATCTAAATTTTCATGTAGTTTTCCGCAGTTTATAAAAATTAGTGCAACTGGTGAAGCCCTATTCAGGGCTTCCTATAGTACATTGCCCTAGGCGGTAGCCTGATTTGCCTCACTCTAAGACCGCTTCTGCCTACAGGAATGCTTCGTTTTATTGCGCTTTGCTCTCTTTCATGATGTCGTAATTTCAATGACAAGCAGTGCATTCTGTCCATTAAACTAAAAAAAAATTTCATTTATTTTATAATTTTCTTTTAATTAATGATTAAAAATGTGGTTAAGAGGAACGAATGATTAATGAATTTTTTCGTGATCATTTATTTAGGAGTGCATTCAGGAATGCTGGGTTAATACTTCTCTGAAATTGATTGATTGTGTACCCGTTTCGATACACGGGTACCACAACGAAGTATACTGTTCATACGATCGTAAGTACCGAAATTTATCGAAGAGTGACTGTTTCTTGTCAAGAACAACATACAAGTGAAAATTTCGGATTTTTAATTTTTGAAAAAAAAAATTAAATCAACTGTCCTTTTTTGGCGAAAAAAAAATGAAATCCTCCCATTTTAAAGCTTCTGGAACATAATGAAATTTTAGTAAATGAAATTTAATTGTGGTAAATTTCAGTAGTTTTCTGTTTCCTCAAAATACATTTAACTATTCTTCCTTACCACGGAAAATGTTCCTTCCGACAAAATTTTCATAATAATTTTATGCCTTGTAAACATAATGCAAACATAACATAATGCAAACATAATGCAAACAAACTAGTGCACAGTGGGCAAAACGCTCATTCTAGAGGGGAAAAAAAATCAAGACTAAAACAATAACGCTCTTTATGCTTAAAACTCTATTTCTATGCAAAAAATGATAATAAATAATGGCTTAGTCATTATTTATACGCATTAATTTCAAAATTACATCCACATTTCTTGTCCATTAATCAATAAATGGTTTAATAAAATAATTTCCATTAATTACAATTCGTAATGTATTAATAAGCATAATAATTCATAAAATAATAATTCGAATAATAATAATATCATACCTTTATAAAATTGTTGTCATAATTTTCACTATTTTTAGGCATGAAGTAATCTCTTTTTTCTTGGTGCGAAAGTTTCAAGGTTAGTAAATATCGGAATGAACTGCAGATGAGTCATCGTTGTAGTCATCATCAGTTTCAACAAACTTTAATGATTATGGTAGTGATGGGTCAGACAATAAATTGATTACGGTTTTTCCAAGGGGCCACTTATTTGACTGCGTGTTTGAAGATGATTTCGATAATGATGAACTAATAGGATTTGAGGAAAAGAACAAAGAATTAAATAAATCTTGTATGGTATTTTGTCGAGAAAATTTTCTTGTATGAAATTCCCGATATCTCTTAAAATCTTTGTTTCTTGCTTCGAGAGCCTCCTCTGAAAGTATTCCTATTGGAAGAACAGCATTTTTTTACTAATAGTAACGCCTTTGATTATTTCGGATATATTTTGTTCCAAGACTTCTTTTTGAGCAATAGCAAGCCTTGTAGTTGTATGATCTACAAGGGCCCGCAAAGTTACTTCAACATATATGTCAGTTATTGACATACACTCTTTATCTGGATAACAGTCCATTTTGGTCTTTGGTAAAACATTGTAGGGAGGATAAATATTTGCATTTCGAGTTTTTGCATCAGATTGCATTAAAATGTATGAACGTCTGGTGAAACGTCCGTCAATGTAAAATGCTAAGGCTTCTTGAGGGGTGTATTTAATCACAGGGGTGTATTTTTTGTTGGGATTTGTGGAGAATTTATAATTCTTTTTATTTGGGTTGCTCTTCTGGGAGAATTTTCAGTTACGGTTTTTACAATTTTTACAATGTGAGCAGCGCCTCTCATGCCAGATGTATGTAAGCTTCTACTTGCTAC
>QLNU02013595.1:0-16309 GCA_006491805.2 Dysdera silvatica | reverse complement strand
CATCTATGATCAAGCCCTTCGTTTTCTAGCGATAACGTTAGACGCAATCAAATGCCCTAATCAAGACAAACGGAAAAATCGGAGACAAATATTGACCAATTGTCTGACCAAGGCCAAAAAGGTAGCAATAATGCTCAGGAGTTATCTGCGACCATAAAAATATTCCGCTACTGCTAGAAAATCGTAAATTCATAACAGATATTCAGTTCGTGTTGTTTGATATTACAAATAAAGTATTTTCAGTGTTAAAGTTTATAAAGCACATGTTTACTATTCACATCTTGGATACAGAACTGGAAACCAATTTGTATATACAAATTACATAAATAATTTATATATACAATTGTATTTATATCATATATACAACTTTATACACATATTTATACGCAACTTGTATACGTAACTTATATATCCAACTCGTATACGTAACTTATATATCCAACTCGTATATGTAACTTACATACGAAAATTGTATACGTAACTTATATACGCAACGTGTATACGTAACTCACATACGCAACTCGTATATGTAACTTGTATACACAAAACCCTGCATACGTAACATACAATGTTAAGGAGGCCTATCATCTAAATTTTTACTGCTTCAATTGTAATTACAGTAGTTTTTACAGATGAAACTTCTGCTAACAATAACGTTAGCTATTGTAATATATTACTATAACATCCCTTACCATTAAAATGCAAAAAAAATAATAATAATTGAGAATACAGCAAATTAACATAGCTTAATAATAAGTTAAATCGCATACAGGTGTTTTTTGTTTTTGTTTTGTTTTTTCAATAGCCCTGGGCCACTTTCGTCAGAACGTTCAACGAGAACATAACATATAATGCCAAATCCATGTTACAAACGGCGGTTACAGGTATAATGAAATGAACGGTAAAAATAACACAATGTGACATAAATGTTTCATTACCAGAGACGTTTCCCCTAATCCATGGGCTTGATTTATTTTTGCCGTTCATTTCATTATACCTGTAATCTGTAACCGCCGTTTGTAACACGGTTTTGGCATTACACGTTGTGCTGTATTGGCCGTTCTGACGAAAATAGCCAGAGGCTATTGAAACAGCTGTAAGCGATTTAACTTATTATTGGACTGTGTTAATTTGTTGCCTTCTCAATTATTTTAATAATTCACAGTGTCGTTGTCAAATTATTTCATTAAACTACAGCTCATGCACTTAATCAGCCAGTCCGACGCTGACCATTCCTTTGTTACTTTTCACACGATCCTTAATTATGTTTCTTTCCCTTTTCTGCCTTCAATCCGCAAATATTACTTGTGAAAGTGAATGAGATTCAGATGTAAATATTGCTGAGGTGGAATTCGAAGAAAAGGAAAGCGGAAGTTACTCCATCCAGGACAATGTAACCCCTGGACGAAAGTTACACCATCGAGTACGAGTAAAGAAAAGAGAGCTAGATTACTATTAACTCCTAGCCTATCAGCTGTATTAGACCGATGGCAGCTAACTGACAGAGACCCAGTTCATTTATTGACGGTTTACATAGACGCCCTGTCACTAGATCCAAGCAACTGTACCATCAATCGGTCTTCTATTCGAAATGCTCGGAGAAGTTTTCGAAGTGAAATGTATGGAAATGTAAAGGCCAAATTTCCTAATTGTGATTTGGACTCTGATGTTATTCATTGGGATACGAAAATATTGTTCGATATAACTCAAAAAGAGAAAGAAGATAAGCTTGCAATTGATGCCACGTATGGAGAAAATGAACATTTGTTAGGAGTGCCTAAGTTGTTGTCGTCAGCAGGACATGAAGTGGTATCCATAGTTTATGAAACTCTGCAAAATTCGGGAGTAGCTGATAAGGTAGCAGCTTTCTGTTTTGATATAATTGCCTCAAACACAGAGAGATTAAATGAGACTTGCATTTTTTGCAGCAAAAATTGGAAAGGAATACGTTGTAATTATCTTGAAGGCACCACATATTCGAAACAACACTACAAGGAGTGTTTACCGAAGCAAATCTATCTGCAATGTCAGAACTAGTAATTCCAATTTGAAAAGATTCCAATGAAAATGAAAAACAACCATAAAGGTAATTATTCCAGGTGGGTAAGTGATGATAGTGTTCGTGAAATATGAAACGATGAAGCAAGTGAAATTTTAAGTTTCACTAGAAATATAATCGAAGTCAAGCAAAGACGTTACGATTATTTGAGATTTCTGGAACTAATACAAATTTTTCTATGAGGAGATGTTCCACAAAAGAGACTTTATTTCAGACAAGCATGAGGAGAATTCCATTTAACTACATCAATGGCTCAGACCATATACTGTTTAAGAGTATTTCTAATTATAAAACAATTTGTGTTCTCTTATAAGCAAAATTCTATCAAAACCATCTGTTGTTTCATCATAAAATGCTATGCGAAGGCTTGGTTTTCTGCAGAAAAAGCAGTTGAAGCTCCTTTAAATGATTTTAACTTTTGAGAAGGTATCAGAAATACAACGCATACAGTGAAAAAATTGCAAAAATTGCAACTAAAATATGTGTTAAACATTTATGGCACTTAAGGGAAGTGCATACTGTTTTCACTTTTTAAAGATACAATGGACATGTATACTAAACTTACAATAGCTGACATAATTAAAATAAGGGAAACTGAAGAAAAGCAGGACGAAATTAAAACAGTCATGTCAGAAAAAATTTTTTTTTGAAAGTTATGGAAGTTCCGACATCCGTAATTGATAGTATACGAGAAGAAAAACGATAACGAGGAAGTGATTGAAAATTTTAGAAAAATAAAATATTCCTATAGATTTCACTAAAGTGATGAAGCTTTAAGTAAAACCAAATTATAAGAAAGAGAAAAAATAATTTGAACGTTAAAAGTAGTGAATGATAATGCAGAAAGAACACTAAAATTTACACTGAAATATCAGACTTTAGTGACGAAAGACTTGGAGAAGAAACAATTTATATTACAAGTAATTATTGTTGATTTTCAATTCTTTTTTCTTAAGTGAATAGGCTCATATTCTAGCGCAATTTTTAAATTTATACAATATATAAATTTTAGGTTGTAAAAGCGTACAGCAGAAAATACACCAGGTGTACTCACGATGTTATGAATCAGCCATTCGTTATCCTTTGAAGCCATACAATATGTCCACTGTCCACATTTAATTTTAATTTTGTGCATTTTGTTTTTAAACATAATATTATAATATTCCAGTCGTGTAGTTTCAAAAGAAGACATTCCCACTCGCGAAAAACTTTCAAGATTGAATGACAACTAAAATCTTCCAATAATGTTAAGAACTGTATGATGAGAGGAATGGAGATAGCCGATTTTGAAGGTAAGCGCTTCATTTGTTTATTTATTCACGCACCAAATTCATGTAATTGTTACGAGTTATTTACATTTCATGAACTGATTGTCTTTTTTTTCATTGTTTGATTTTTATTTTGGCATTTAGGGCAAGAAGAGGTTTAAAAATCTTAAAAAAAACTTTAAGACAATTGATTTTTTTATGAAATTTCAGCTTCGATGCGGCACGTGTTAATATCGTTCGAACGAAATGAAATTTTTTGAGGATGAATATATTATAGGGAGGAACAAAATGGAGGGGGTGCTGCATCCACAATTCCAAACTTTCAGAATAAGAACCACCCTAACGAACATTTTTACCGAAACCATTAAACGAGTATCTACTGAAATAGTAATAAGTACAGTCGTCCGTTTCAGTTAAAGAAGTTCGAACAATGGGGTCCTACTATGTATCTAATCAGTGGCACAGAAAAGGGGGGCTCAAGCCCCCCGTTGTGTAGCAAAATACATTATTCCGTTTAACGCTAAATCACGTAATTCATTAAAAAATAATTGAGCGCTCATAATTTTTAAATTGTTGCGCTCCTGTATCT
Organism: Dysdera silvatica; assembly: GCA_006491805.2. NCBI lineage: Eukaryota > Metazoa > Arthropoda > Arachnida > Araneae > Dysderidae > Dysdera > Dysdera silvatica. The sequence continues at coordinate 12,393 of QLNU02013595.1, read as the reverse complement.
AACTCAAATTTTTGAATGTATCTAACTCAAATTTTTGAATGCGGCCCTCTTTGACTATAACTAACTGAATGCGGCCTTCCAACATGAAAAGATTCCTAACCACAGTCGTATACCTTGCCTCGTTGATATAAAATGCATATGCCTTAAGGTAGAGATAAACAATAAATTTCTTTTTTTGCTAACCTAATTATACTTGAGACTAGAGATAGTTACAACATAGATATCACAGGTTATAGTTAGTTGATAGTCCGTAAAAGTTAGTTGAAGTTCTGGCGCAAGGGCAACAAAGGTCATTTTGTGCTAACTGAGCCTGGTAATCACTGGCAGATCCGAGGGGCGAACCCCCACCTTTAGCCGGGATTGTATCATAGAAAATGAAATGAATGGTACCGGACACTTGGTAAAAATAGGAATCGGAAAAAAATTACCCCCTCCTCCCCCATTTTTGAAAGATTTCTCGATCCACCATTGCTGGTAATATTTTATTACTGATAAGCAAAGCCCATACGAAGAGCCTTTTTCAATGACTGTAGGTGAAACACGGATGACAATGGACGCTTACTAATAAATAATATCCATTTCGAAAAACACTTTCTCCCCCTTTCCGCAAGTGTGCTAATCCACTAGCGGTGGGGGCGGGGGATTGATGGAAGTAATAACTCCCATTGCGATGCAATTTTATTTATATATATAAATACATGTTGTATCTCCAAAACCCCATTATAAGCCTATAACCCCCCCTTATGTACTTTCTGCGTACGCCTATGTGCTAACATCATTATTATAGTGCTCACGGCCATTTGTCCGTATCGAGAAACCTGACCAGAAATACTGTGAATGAAAAGTCAATTTTTAAACAAACAAACGAATAATGTAAAGCAACTACTGTCGTTAAATGGAAATGGCGTTGATTAGAAGGGCATTATTAAGGGAGATTTCCATGAAGACTTTTCTTACACGGAACAGATGTATTCTTGAATAATTCCGTGGCTCAACGGAAGCTTCAGCGGATAGAGGCGACATGACATCGGCATTAGGTGCTACTACCAGAATAGCGTGAGCAGTGACTTTCGTTCCATACAAACAAACGTGGAATTATACCTCACAAACGCATTCACCGTTCCATTATTTAAAACGCATTCACAGTTCCATTATTTAAAAGACTTAAAAGACTCGCATTATCTTCAGGGAAGACTCAGACTAAACTTTGCATGCAAACCGACAATTTTTGGCTACACCTCTGGAAGAGCCAGCCTGGAGCACCGACCAGTCAATGGCAGAAATTATGGTTTGAACGAATTACTGGCGATATTGGTAAGAGAATTCGTGTCACAGTTGAACCAACAAATTACTAAAATAGCGTGTCCTCATCAACGCAATGAATCGTTTATCAGTGTCGCTGGAGATTGAATTAAATCTTGACCATCTTATTAAGATTGAACAGTTTATGTTCGTTTCAAGCTTCAACTTCAAATGCCCTGCGGTGGCACCAGAGACGAAATCCGCGGGCGCAAAATTTCAAATGGGAGCAGTTTCTAACTTGCCCCGGGCTTTGGCAACCCACGCTATGCCGCTGGGTGGCACGTTAGTAACGTGTTCACGTAACGTGCCGTTTATCAAGATTCAACTACCAACCGTGCCAAAAAAAATCGGCTAACTACTTGCCATATTTCGGGGATTTGGTTTCCTATGACTTAAGAAGTGAGGATTCCTCAGATGAATATGGGTCCATCGCTCTACGGTGACGTGGGGGTAACGTCTATAGTATAATGTGAATGTAATTTCAGATTGCTCCGAGTAATAGCAAACACACCCATAATAATAATGATTGTAGTGACTCCGTATTGTGAGCTGCGTATGTATATTTTTAATTCTTTCTTCCTTTTATTACTTGATCTGACTTGTTTTATTTATAATTTGTATAGCAACATTACTTATTTCATTGTATTATTATTTTTACTTTCTGTTAAGGGCAACACCAATAAGAGGTGTAATTATGTTTCCATTCAATAATGAAGTTAGTTGATAAACGTTCGCCATCTAGTCCAGACGTGTGTTTTATCATGTCTAACCCTTAGGGGGGTTGACCCTCTCAGCGTTCGGGAATGCTTCCTTTTCTGTCTGGATAATTCCCCTAGCCTTTGAACATTCCTCTTTAGCCTGCAATTAGTAGTGCGAGGCTTCACTTATTTAGTGGCGGGGAATACTCGCCACGTCTCAGTACTGTCCTTGAACATCGTGGTATTTAAAAAGATGCCATGCCACCAAACATCTCTCCCCGATCTGGTAATACTGCGGATTTAATCCGGGATTGTTTATTTCAGTAGAACCTTTATTCGCAGCTAACCCCATATCTGAAGGCCGCTTTCTGTCCGACAACTGTGACCAGCCTTGTTGCTGCAGATAGCCCAGAACATCCATCCCATGGAGGCAAGACATGATAGTTTTATGTATGAGAGCATTCTGAAACAATCTTATGTGACTAGCCGAAGAATTTGACTACTTTTGTAACGTCCTCGTTTCGTACTATCATTTGTCTATGGTACAAATACATTTTTTTATAAATTGAAAGCTATTGCTTTGTTTTATATTAAGTGAAGATGAAAAAGAATACTGAGTTGAAAACGTGGCTGGTTTAACCTATTTTACTTGATTAGGCGAAAGTAACCTTTCTGATGGGTAGCTAATATATATTTATGTTATATGAATTCCGATTAGTATTTTCGTCCTCAACAACCTGAGAAAATTTGTTTGCAAGTTTCCCTCGTAACATATATAAGGATCCAATTAATTTGAGTTAATTAAATCTGCTTCAAAACTGAATATAATTAAGTTTAATATTCGTGTTAAAACGGTTTGCTTTAAGAGTTAACGGGCATCCTAAGGTATATACGCTTTAGCTCTAATTGCATATTAAACGAACGATAATTTTAGTTGAGCATGTACACAAACTACCATTCTTACACTTGAAAACGTGGTGAATAGGGAACAGCTGCTAAATCCCAGAGGTGAAAATGTGACATTATGGAGCACCGAGAACGAGGGAGAGAGGGAGGGAGGAAGAAAGAACATTCTTTAATAATCATAATTTTTTAAAAATAAGTATGAGAGCACTCTGCAAAAGATTAATGAGGAGAAGAACTATTCTCTTATGAGAAAATTATTTAACTACTTGATTATACTTTATGTTCTGCAATAAAGAGATAGTTGCGTTCCTTGGAAAAGTTCGTTTCACGAAATTGGTGTTCATACAACGAGATTTATTGTGGTGTGGAAAATAGTTAACTGCGGATCTGAAAGGAACATTATATACTTGTAGTTAAGCTATTAATTTAACAGTAAAACATATCAGTTAATATTGTTTAATGACAAGGATAAACAAGAAGTCACATAGAGTGTTTTAATACATCACAATTTTTTAGGTCTTTTCAAACGTCAAAGGTAATGTCGATGCCATTATTAATATTAATATTAAAATTATTTCAAATTTGTGTTCTATTACCTTTTGTTGCTGAAAGCAACTTGACGACATACATAATAGACTTTAAAAGTTGTGAGGTTGTAGCAGAAAGTATATATGCAGTAAAGTACTTTTCCTTGATGCGTGATGAAAATTCAGTATTATTGAGAATAAATGTATGTGACTACTATTTCGACAACTGCTATGATTAATATTTTTTCTATTTTCATAATATTATGAAATTATTATCCCATTATTATGATTACTATTGTGCTGATGTTCTATAACTACTTTAGACAACTATGGTTTGATTAATTTGGAATAATGCGCGAGTGTTTATTGGAATAACTATTTGTTCAATGCCAAAAACCAGAGCAATTTAAGTCCATATTTTTCATGAAATATCCTCCAAAAATTATCAAATAAGAAATCTTTGAGGGCTCGTATCATGACTTTCATTTAAAATGCGCGCTTCAAGAAGTACACAACGCAAAATAATTAATGAACTATATGGAATTCCATTACAGGAAATTTAAATTCTGTGTTCTAAAAATAGTATTCATCTAATTTTTCACATAACAGCCAATTTGCGTTGTAAAAACGTACATTATAACAAAACGTATACGTTATATTTTTTCTTGCAATAGTTCCTTATTTTGCTATGTAAGTGATTAACATGGTGCCAATGTCTTGATAGAATTATTTGTTTATCCCTCTAATATGTCTAAACGTTACGACTACAGCAAAAACTTATAGAATAACGCTTCGGAACATCAAGTAAAAACTGTGGATGTATTTGGACTCTGAGCTATTTTCGTGTAGTTTGAAAGCAGACCAGGTAGAAAATAAGATATATACCAACTCATAATGAAAAAGTCATTTTATATTTTATTTTTTTCAAATCCTATGATAACGATGATGACTCATGATATTTAATGATGCAGACAAACATCGTTAAGTTCCATTACTTTTAACACAAACTCTTTTCCAAATCCCTTTTAAATTTAACATGTTGATAATACGATTCCTTTCTTTCCATCTAAGGCGAATTGTTATTGAACATGATCAAATTTTTTGTCACAGTACAGGCTCGTCTTGCGGAGCTTCAACAGCCTAGGAATTATATTTTTCACCAGCTACAGAATTTTTCGCCAAAAATTGTTCATTCTGCCAAGGACAACACAGAAAATCAGCCACTATCATTCTAAAACTATGTATAATCACGTTTTGACCAAGTTAACAAGTTATTAAAGATATAATTCATTTTATTCATCGCAAAATATTCAGCCATTATCTATCCATTGCTGGATGAAATATATATATATATATATATATATATATATATATATACAGTAGTGGACAAAATTGTGGAAACCCTTTGAAAAAAGATTATTTTAGAGGTTTGATGGCTAATAACACCACTTTTTTTTGTACCAATACTATAAAATTATATATCATTAGAAAGGTAATTTAATAAAGATTGTAATGCAATAACATTTGTTCAATTATCTGTATTCTATCAAAAGTTATAGCCAAATAACCAGAAAAAAGAAGCACAGCTTGCTTACATTTATATGAAGTAGCTTTCCTTCATTTGAATGTGGCCAATGAGCATGAGTGTTTACAGAGCCAATCAGGTGTCATCTTGTTTTGGCAATGAGCCAATCATGTTTTCTCTTGTTTTGGCAATGAGCCAACAGGTTACAGGACATTTATCAGTGTGTTCTGTAATTGCTATCAAGTTGGTTGGGTTTTTTTTGTGCTCTTTGATTTAGTGTGCTTGTAAAACGTAATAAAATTAAAGAAATGGCGCAAAGAGTTGACTGGTCACCTAGGAAGCGATGTAAAATAGTAATATTAAGTGAACAAGGCTACAGTTATGAAGAAATTAGAAGAAATATTGGGGGAAACTTAACTAAAGGTGGCATTTCTAAATTTTTGAAGAAGTATAAGGAGACTCAGTCATTACAAAACCAGACTGGTAAAGGCAGAAAAAGGTGCACAACAGCAAGTGATGATAGAAGAATTAAAAGACAGTGCCTAGGTGACAGGAAAAAATCATCTCTGTGTATACAAGGTGAAATGGCGCAATGCAATGTGAAGTTAAGTGCAAGGACTGTTCGGCGCAGACTGCATGAATGTGGTCTAAATGCAAGAATTCCACGAAAAAAGCCATTTTTGTCTGTCAAACAGAGGTTGAAAAGATTAAACTGGGCTAAAACCCATGTTAACTGGACAACGGAACAATGGGACAGTGTAATTGGGAGTGATGAGACCAAAATCTCACTGTTTGGTAGTGATGGCGTAAAATACGCATGGAGAAGAATTGGAGAAGATTTCCATCCTGAGTGCATTACACCTACCGTGAAACACCCAGTTAGTGTTATGATTTGGGGTTGTATAACATCAAGAGGTGTGGGCAGAATTTGCATGATCAATGGGAATATAAATGCCCAAAGATACATAAATGAAATACTTGAGCCCAAGCTGCAGCCTTCTGCATGTGATCTTTTCCAAGATAATGAAGCATTTATATTTCAACAGGATTCAGCTCCATGTCATGTTGCTCGTGTGTGCAAAAAATGGTTTCAAGATCATCATATTCAACTGCTGGAATGGCCTGGAAATAGCCCAGACCTTAACCCCATCGAAAATCTATGGAGCCGGCTAAAGAAGCTTGTTAGTCGGAAGCAACCCAGCAATAAAACACAATTAACAGAAGCAATAATTCAATCTTGGTTTCATATTATAACAGCTGCAGAACTAAAGAACTTGGTTCACTCCATGGGAAAGCGTTGTAAGGCCGTAATTAAGGCTAAAGGTTACCCAACTAAGTATTAACTGGTATGGTGAACATTTTTGTATATCTCATTTTTTCTATGTATATCACCTTTCTTCTTTATGAATGCTGTTCTATTAAAATACGATTCATAAATGTTATTGCATTACAATCTTGATTAAATTACCTTTCCAATGATATATAATTTTATAGTATTGGTACAAAAAAAAGTGGTGTTATTAGCCATCAAACCTCTAAAATAATCTTTTTTCAAAGGGTTTCCACAATTTTGTCCACTACTGTATATATATATATATATCATCATCATCATCATCATATTCAACCATTATCTATCCACTGCTGGATGAAGGTCTCTCCAAATGCTTTCCACACAAGTCTATCCTGAGCAATTCGCTTCCACGTCACCCCAACCTGTTTTCTTATTTCATCCACCCATCTAGTTTGAGGACGTTTTCTAGGTCTTCGGTGGTCTCTTGGAATCCAGTTCAGAATTTCTGTTGTCCATCGTTGATCAGTTCTTCTTGCAATATGCCCAGCCCATCGCCATTTCAGTCCTTTTACTTTAACAATGATGTCCTCTACTCTAGTTTGCTCTCTCACCCAAGTGTTTCTTTTTCGATCTCTCCTAGTTATTCCAAGCATGCACCTCTCCATGCTCCTTTGCGTTGTCTGTAACTTTCGTATTGCTCCAACTGTTAGACTCCATGTCTCTGATCCATAAGAGAGGACTGGCAATACACACTGGTTGAACTTCTAGTTGAGAGCTCTTGTACCATGTCTTGGAGTTCTGATGGGTTCGTTGAAAAAATAACAATGTCATCAGCAAACCACAGATGATTTAAATATTCACCATTTATTTTTATTCCCTTGTTATTCCAATTTATCAGCTGAAAAATCATCTGTAAAGCAGAAGTAAAAAGTTTTGGAGAAATGGTATCTCCCTGCCTCACACCTTTACCAATTTTTATAGATTTGGTATCTTTATGTAACCGAAATTTTGCACTAGCATTTTTATACACACGTTTCACCATGTCAATGTACACATCCTTGATGTCTGTTGATCTTAAAGAGTTGATGACTGCTGATGTTTTAATAGAGTCAAAGGCCTTCTCATAGTCAATAAATGCCACACACAATGGAAGTTCATATTCATGTGTTCTTTCAATTAATTCTCTTAATACTTGAATATGGTCCACTGTACTGAATCCACTTCGAAATCCAGCTTGTTCTCTTGGTTGAGCTGCATCTAATTTTTTCTGCAGGCGATGTGTTAGCACTTTTGTGAAGATTTTATAAATAGCAGGTAACAAGCTAATTGGTCGGTAATTTTTTAAATCCTCTTTATCACCTTTTTTATGCAAAAGAATTACTGTTGCAGAATCCCATTGGTTTGGTAAGAAAGTTACTGTTGCAGAATCCCATGTACCACTATTCAGACATTTGGTAAGGTACTGCAGTATGTCTTCAACTTATGTTCCCCAAATACAAATTAATCAGGGTTCGACTCCCAACAGTGTACGAAGAACGCTTACTCAGAGATCTCATAAAAAGATCGCACTGCTCACCGTAGTCCGGGATTTGGTTCCCTAGGCCATAAGAGGTTCGGATTCCTCGGAAAACAGTAGGTCCCGGCGCAGCATGACTATCATAGTCTTTGAGCCGTAAAACCACAAAAAAAACCCAAACAAACATGTTCTCCAGCTTCTTTTAGGATATCTAATGTAATACCATCATCACCAGGGGCTCTTCCTTTCTTCATATTTTTTATTGCAAATGAAACTTCTTCTTTTAAGATTTTAGGAGCTGTTCCTTCGACTATTTCAATGTCTTCGTTTAATCCACTGTTACTTTCGTATAGATTTTTGTAGAATTCTTCAACTCTTCTAAGTATTTCTTCCCTATTTCTTGTTACGGTGCCATCCTCTCCTTTTAATGCAATGATGTGTTTCTTCCCAACAGACAAACCTCCTTTGTCTCTTTGCTCTTGTTATTTTCAATGGTTTCCTTACTAGCTCACAGTTGAATTTTCTTATGTCTTCTTTCATGCTTTTGCGCAGAGTTTTACAAAGTTCTATGTACTCAATCCTGGAACTGGTATTTCGATTGTCCACCTTCATATCTCTTCGCCTTTTCATGAGCTGTTTCGTCTTCTCAGATAATTTGCTATTGTGCTTTTTACAGGTTACACCACCAATTTCCCCAGCAGTTTCAACTATTGTCTTAACAATGTTTTCATTTGCTTCTGAGATATCACTTTCATCAATAAGTCCTTCCAGTGCAGAAAAGCGATTTTTTAATTCCAACTTGAATGCCTCGGTATTTACTTTCAGTTTCATTAGATCCACCCTCTTACTTACTTGTTTCCTAATGAGCTTCTGTCGTTCTAATTTAGTATTTAAGTGCACTTTACATCTCACCATTCGATGATCACTTCCAGTATTAAATCTGTTCAGTACGCTGCAATCTTCAATAATTGATTTCTTGTTTGCCAGGATATAGTCAATTTCGCTAGTTCCCCCATTTGGGTGTTTCCATGTCCATTTTCTTTGCGGTTTCTTCTTAAAAAATGAATTCATGATGCTAAGGTTTTCAGCTTCTGCAAATTCGATGAGTTGATCGCCACGTTCATTCCTTTCCCCATATCCGTATTTACCAACCGATGTCTCTCCTTGTTCCTGTTGTCCAATTCTTGCATTGAAATCCCCCATGATGAGCTTGATATGTTGTTTCCCTTTGGTGTGTAACTCTTTGATTTCTTCATAAAATTCTTCAACCTCTTCGTCGGTATGGCTTGATGTTGGTGCATATACCTGTACTATCTGAAGTTGGTATCGCTGGGTTAGTTGAACAACAAGCCTCGCTGCTCGATCTGATGTACTTTCAACTTCCAGAAGACAGTCTTTAATTCTTTTGTTGATTAAGAAGCCAACACCACTTGTTCTTCCAGTTTCCGTTCCTCTATAATAAAACAAATGTCCGCTTTTAAGTTCCACCAACTCTTCACCTTTTCTTCTAACTTCACTGAGTCCTACAATGTCCCATTTGATCTTGTCTAGTTCCTCTTCCAATTCCTGAAGTTTTGCTTCAGAAGCAAGGGATCGTCCATTATACGTTGCCAAGGTCAATAACAAACGGCAGCCTGGGCCATTCCAGTGATTCTTAGCACCCCCTGCTTTCATGCCACGCTGACCGCTGCCTTGATCAGGAGCACTCCAGCACCTGGAGACTAGGGGCCATGGTTTCTGGTGTGTCAACATAATGGAGGAATTAGCCATAATTTCACCACGCTGGCTAGACGGGTTGGTGAATTAGCCCTCCCCTTCCGCCTTTCTATCCGTGCAGCAAATATTAATTTGCCACATAAATAGAAAGCTCAGCCTGCACCACTTGAAGGCGGGGTAGGACACTAGGTTACTGGCCCGGCCGGTTCCACACATCGTCACATACGTTCAGCGTGTGGGTCTCCTTCCAGTTAGATACCAGCAACCCTTTTGCAGGTCAAATTGTAGCCCTTTTTCAGGTCATTTTATTCATGGGAATAATAAACTAAGAAATCATAATTGCCAGATAGAAAGTTCCCAATGGATGTAAATGAATGATTGAAGTAGGAGATCCAGAATTTAAAAACAAAACCTGTGCAATCAGTCAAAGTTTGTCAACGTATAATGTAATATTTAGTAAGTTATGATGGCGTTTCTGCAAATTTTCTTTTGCAGAGCGTTGCTGGAGTCAAAAGAGAATCCCTCGGAGGTAATCATACCGCTGATTAAAGCAAGTTTACAGAAATCAGTGGCAGCATATTTCTATTTTCTCTGCGTAGTTCATTGAAACCCGAGGTCGAATGAGTCTCTTTCGCTAACGTCGAACCAATAAGAGCTATTCAGATATGGAAACATGGCCCTTTGACATTTAGAGAGTAATGACTGAGGTTGTAAACATTTTGAATAATGACTGTCACAGCGCATTATAATAACAAAACAATTTACGGGAAACAAACTGCTCATTATACTTTTATAATATGTAGTTTACTTCCTGAAAGTTGTTTTCCTATTCTGAGTAGATCATCCATTCGCTACTAGCTGGAAAGTGCTAAAAATAATTGAAACTACGTTCAATAATTTTATCAACCTTCATTGACTTCATTCAGGTACATCAATAATAGTGAAGCGTTCAATAATTTTATCAATAATAGTGAAACTGCATTCATTTATCAATAATAATTGAAACTACGTTCAATAATTTTAATAATAATAATTGAAACTACGTTCAATTTTTACATCAATAATAAATTGAAAAACTACACGTTCAATAATTTTATCAATAATAATTGGCTTACGTTCAATAATTTTTATCAATAATAATTGAAACTACGTTCAATAATTTTATCAATAATAATTGAAACTACGTTCAATAATTTTATCAATAATAATTGAAACTACGTTCAATAATTTTATCAATAATATTTGAAACTACGTTCAATAATTTTATCAATAATATTTAAAACTACGTTCAATAATTTTATCAATAATATTTAAAACTACGTTCAATAATTTTATCAATAATAATCAATGGCGGATTTCGAAGTAGGCACACAAGGCACAGGCCTAGGGCCGGCTTTATAGGGCTTAAACGTAAAATTGTCCAAACTTGACAATATTGAAAAAATAATATCTCTTTTAATTGAATCAGTCATTTAAAAAGGGGGTTATGTTTCATTGTTTTTCTATGGAATTAACCCCCTTTTCAAAATGATCAATTCAATTATTGCCCTATTTCCCTAATAGCGACGACGTATAAGCGACTTCTTAAACTTGCCTGCAAATACAAACTACAGAATCGAAAGTTGAAGGGGCCCTAAAAATTTTATGCCCTGGGCATTTGCCCAGTTTGCCCATTTATAACCCCACGATTGTTTGTTTGTTTGTTTTTTGGTTTTACGGCTCAAAGACTACAGTGGTCATGCTGCGCCGGGACCTACTGTTTTCCGAGGAATCCGAACCTCTTAAGGCCTAGGGAACCAAACCCCGGACTACAGTGAGCAGTGCGATCTTTATGAGATCTCTGAGTAAGCGTTCTTTTTGCACTGCTGGGAGTCGAACCCGGATTAGCCGCGCAATAGGAGAACGCGTTACCACACTGCGCCACCGCAGGGTAAACCCCACGATTAACACGCTTTTTGTATATACTAATAGTAAGCGAATTAATAATGAAAAACTGGAACTGATAATGAAAAAAATTCATGCAAGGATGCATATGTGTGTTTTTCCTAAATATGTGAAATACACGCATAAATATCAGAGATTCCAGGAAACCATACTAAAATTATTGTGGATCCAAAAAATGTCTCGAGTCCGCGAAGTCGGATAATATGATAGCAATAATTTCGAGTTGTATCTTATTAGTTTTAATAGTCATACATCAAATGTTAATGGTATGATGGGCGGTTTTTTTTTAAAACAAATATTCCTTTCGTTGTAAAGGAGGGAGTGGGGCGGCAGTACAGGTTGTGCCTAAGGGTGTCAATTTATAAAATCCGTCCCTGGTGCTAGCCTTTATTTCCGTCGTCTGTTTTGCAAACCTTTTTATTACTGTGTTTTTTAAAAATTGACTCTTAAAATTAGTGTAATTCAAATGCTATATAACACACTTTCCATAAGCTCCACCAAATGAGGAATATTACAATAAATTTTATTTAATCGATTATATTATTATTATTATTATTATTTTTGTTATACGTTGTTGTATTCTACAGCATGAAGGAGATAAGAACTACCCTCTTATCTCTTTGGTTTAATTCAAGTCTCACCCAGAAACCTGAGAACTGTCCATATATCTTCTTAAAATATAGGCGGTGCCCAGTAAGGCGGTTTTTTGTAGGTCTGTTGTCGTTATGTCAGTAATGTCCAGTTTTTCTAGGATGTTCTTTAAATTAGGCGTGATGGCCCCCATTGCACCTATCACAATCGAGATGACTGTTACTTGTTTTTTCCAGAGTCTATTAATTTCTATTGCAAGGTCTCGATATTTGGAGATTTTTTTCGAATTCCTTCTCTTTAATTCTGCTGTCACCTGGTACTGCAATGTCCACGACAAATACCTGTTTTTCCTTCACCAATGTTATGTCTGGTGTATT
>QLNU02013594.1:0-10052 GCA_006491805.2 Dysdera silvatica | reverse complement strand
TGTCATCATGGTCATGGATTCCACATTTAGCACAAGTTAGTTTACCTCGGCAAGAGATCTTGGAATGGCCAAATTTTTGACAGTTAAAGCATCTAGTTGGGTTAGGGATATATTCACGGACTTTACAGATCAGGTAACCTGCTTTGATGGTGCTAGGGATTTTAGGTCTATTGAAAGAAAGAATTACATGTTTTGTTTTGATGATATTGCCGCCCTTTTTTATTGTATATATATTCTGTTTTTGGCACCTTTGGGCCTTGGATATCTCATTTTATGCATCTGGCATATCCGCTTTATGGTATTTTGCGACATACCTCCAGAAAAGGCACCAAGCTTGTAGTCTTGGAAAAGGCCTCTGACGACGATCCTAAGGCTACATTCTTATAATACATTGTGTGTGTATGTTTAAACGTTATATTTTATATAAACTTTTTCTGTTTCTTTATAATTCTATCAAACTTCACTTATCTAACTTGCCCTAACACTTTTTATATGCATTGTTCATCTTATATATGCATTTGTTATTTTGCACTATATATATATACATACCTTGGTTTTTGAAACATGACTTTTACTATCTGTATGTCATAAAAGTCAGTCCACTCCTTTCTACTGTAATTATTCTACACTATACTATTACTAAATGAAAGTGTTAGATGTAGCTGAAAGCGTAACTTCGTGATTACCTTCTAAGTTACATTCATATTCATGAATAATAACTGTAAATTAACCAATTACCTCTAGTAGCTCCCCATCCAGTAGATATGCATCTTGTATTAAGTGGAAGTTCATATTCTTGCGGGGGCAAACAAACTGGTCTGACGTAATCTGTGATAATTACAGGTGAACTCAGTTTCATCAGTGCCATATCGTTATCCATAGAAAATGACTTTCCTTTCAGCTGCAATTTAAGAAAACAACCCTAAAGCCTATGAGTCTGTATGACACTACATAGAAATGTACACAAGGTATGAGGGAGGAGATTTACATACTAAAGATCAAGTGCTGGTAAAATTGCATGATGTTTTTCATTGCAAAAAAAAAACAAAAAAAACCTGCAAGCTTTTGGACATGTCAGCAGCAGTCCTTCATCGAAAGTAAAATTACGAGGATTACTCCTAATGAAAGACTGCTGTTGATGCGTCCAAAAGCTTAGGTGATTTTTTTCGTTGTTATTTTACCATTGTTTAACCTTTTGTATGTAAATAGAAATTATATATATGGGGGAAAAAAGGGAATGTGGATAGTTTCCTTTCAAGGAAGGTAGCATAAAACACAACCTTTTAATTGTGATATTTCTCTGTGCTTGGATGAGATCTTTTCTATTTATTTACTAACAATCTTAACCCCCCCCCCTTTGTGCCCAGTGGATAGTGGAACGTTTCTTTGTTGTTGCAGAGTTTCCTCAGGTTTAATACTATGTAAAGAAATCTTAACCGGAAGAATGATTTTACTGTCGATAGAGAAAAAATTAGAGTGCAACTTGCACAAAGTGAGTGGCCTCATGAACTTGTTGCAAACATTCTTGAAGACTATGGTCTTGACGCCAATATGTGCTCTTGAATCCAAAGTTTTTCCCTAGGGTGTTACGCGATGAGTTTCACCTCTACCGAACTGGTTGAAAGAGTCGCCCATGAAGGTTTCAGTTTTAGAGAAAATGCTTACTGAGCAACCTCAGCTGCCTTTTATAGCTGGGAAGTTTCCATTTCCTTCATATATGTTTGAAGACCATTTTAATGAAACCAACCCATGGATTTGGTGGGAAAATATCACCCCATATTTGAAACCCCACAAACATAAAAATGATCGTCTTTCAAAAACGGTTATTTACAGCTGTAACGTCAACTACTGGGCTAGAGTGAATGTTTCCACTTTTGGAATTTGTCCAGTTTAAGGGAACTTGTACCTGGAAAAATTGTGAATTTTGCTAGAAATGCTGATTTTTGGTTTCAAGTGTTAAAAAAAAATACAGTAAAACATATTATTTACAACGATGGTTTTGTTTTCTTTTCAATATGATGAAGTCACCATATGAAAAAATGCTCTAGAACACAATTCTGTTGCATGTCTTGAGCACTGAAATGGCCGTTTAAAGGTCCCTATGTCATACAATTGTATAGAAACGGTTATTTTTCAAATTATGTTTTATCTTATTTAATTTTTTGCATTACGTTTGTTTGAATTTTTATATGGTGCAAGAGCATCTGGGCTATACTGTGCCAAGTATGGTAAAATCGAAGACTGTTGTAAAAGCCAGTATTCTGAAAAAATTTGAAAACGTGTGTATGATTGATTGATTGTTTGGCTTTTTTATGGCGCAAGAGCATCTGGGCTATACTGCGCCAAACATAGTAAAATCAAAGACTAGTAAAAACCAGTACTATTTAAAAATGTGGGTATGGTCAGCATGGCCATTTAAAATGTCAGAGAGTGGTGAAGAGTTAAAAGTAAGAGTGCGGGCAAGTCTATAATAGGGGCATTGAGTGAGCAAAACGTGTGTATGGTCAGCATGGTCATTTAAAATGTCAGAGCAGGATGAAGAGTTAAAAGTAAGAGTGCGAGCAAGTCTATAATAGGGGCATTGAGTTAAAATGTGTAAAACACTGATGGGTTTGTAGCGCCAATGCCATTCTGTGAGATTCTTACTTGAATATCTAATAGATGCAAGCAAACTTTTCCTGTTTTTGGAAATTGACTTGTGGAACTAGCAGTTCGGCTGAACTGCTGCTAACATGTTTTTTTTGTTCTTGGCTCCAGTATTTAATTTCCAAATATTTATATGTTAAATAGTTTTTGGAGTTTGAATTAAAAGTTACTATTTTAACTTCAATGTTAAGTTCGCTTAGCTTCGCCTTTATCACTTCAACCACGCACCATATATATTTTTGAATATGTCGCGGATACACGCTATTGTCCCTAAACGTCGCGGCTCACCTCGCTGTTGAAAGCCCAGAAAACGGCCCATCATTCGCCTTTGGAGTCAGAATATTAAAGGACAACATTAGAACACTTTTATTCAAAAGCCTACAATTATATTCGCACTTTGAGAAAAGGATAATCGTAACATTTGGTTTCAATTGATGTTACTACTTAGCGCTTATGCCTTCACGCTGGGATCGCGACGAGTCGACGACGGGTTATTCGCCATCGGCCCCACGATATATACAATTTTTGTTCAACGCTTGTTGATTAAATTATCGTTGTCCTTGGAACGGGTTGGTTCCAAACCAACGAACAGGTTCACGCACTTGGCAAATTGGTGCTAAATTTCCTTCCAATAGATGTCTATGGGTGAGATGGGAATAATCGATGCAAAGTCTAGCAAGAAGAACCTTCTCTTTCGTAGTCGCTTCAGAAGACATCGCAAGCACACTGGGTATGTTTGAACACGTCCGGCAATCCTTGGTCCATCAGTGTTGGTTGTGTAATGAACTTTGCGACCGCAACTTCGAACAATTCCTATAAAAATTTCTCATCATCTCCTTTCTCACGTTGAACCTGTGATGCATTGTCTGTATCGTAATCCTGCTTTACGCCAAATAAATGTTTTTTTACTTATTATTGGGCCTTTTTATTCCACTCGATGTTACACCCTTCATAACTATTTTTGAGATTTTCTCCCACTAAACATGGTTTGCGACCCTATATTCTATGGCAATTTTTTATTCTCTTGATGCCTACTATTATCCCTCTGAATTTGTCGGTCAAATTCGGCAATGCCATGTATATTAAAATATGGCGTATAAAAAAAAGCATTGGATATTTTAAAAATATCACGATACTTACAATCCCTGGTACACCATAATCTTCATGTACAATCAATCAACATATATATTTTTATCTGGCCACATGCTTTATGGTATAATGAAATGTGTCCCTACAGATATGTATATCCCACCCCCTTTTATTCATTACGTTAATGTCACCAGCATAACTTATAAAAAAAAGATGGTTTGTTACCAGGACATATAGTTGTGATGCAAGTGATGGTTTTATCCGAGTACTGCGAAACAGCCCCTATTTAAATACTTAGGGACAAAGGGGAGAACTCTACATTTAAGACTTAAAACGCACACATACTTGTTCTTTTGATAAATAAGAAGAAATGCTTATTTGCACAAATGACACTTTCCCCCTAAGCTTATTGAGCGTGCAAAGTATCATTTTCTGTAGGGACTATACAGAAGGGAGAAAACATTATTGATTGATTGTTTGGCTTTTTTATGGCGCAAGAGCATCTGGGCTATACTGCGCCAAACATGGTAAAATCAAAGACTGTAGTAAAACCCAGTACTTTGTAAAAATTTGAAAACGTGCGTATGGTCAGCATGGTCATTTAAAATGTCAGACATTGATGAAGAGTTAAAAGTTAGAGTGTGGGCAAGTCTATGATAGGGGCATTGAGTTAAAATGTGTAAAACACTTATGGGTTCATTGCACACTTGGCAAAAGAAAACAAAAGGACTTGAAGCAAAACTATTCATCAACCTATTTTAGACGAATGAGAAAAGAAAACCAAATTGAAACACATGAATTCATCTTAAATTATAAACGTAGACATCATGAGAAATGAAAAATAATAGATGTAACATATAATCGTTGCAACAGCAAAAAATCGTTCAGGAAATGAGAAGTGTTATCAACACTGGAGGTTTATCCCAAAAACGAACTGTTGACAGCAAACTCTGATAGACCAAATATAAATAAAGTGTGGCATGTAGTTAATGACACACACTTATTGGAGACGATGGAAGGGCCTGCTACATGTTGGAACATGCAATCTTCATGTTGTTTATAGTGCCTTCTAGAAAGATTTAGATGAATTTAGTGATGCAGCATATGAATTAACAATGCATGTTTATAATTTTCTTTTCCTTTTTTCTAAGGTTTCCCTCACCATAGGATGGTTATCATACAGATTCATATTCTGAATACAGATTAGTGAAGCATTATATTATTAGCAAAATATATTACATCATCTCCTGTATATTCGGGGTAAACAATTATCCTCTCGACGTAGCGCACTTGTTCATGATCATCTTTTAAATATTTGTGATGATTTCCTAAGTGAACCCTCCATATCTTCACATCAGGCTTCCTAAAAATAAATATTTTCTTCAGTAGACAGCAATAAAATGCAATATAACATAATGGTAAGTACAAAAATAAAATGGACATGCTGTCTGTTCACGGAAAGAAGACTGATAGTACAGTTAGAAATAACTGGAGGTGACGTCGCAAACCAGCTAGACGCCACTGAGCTATATTACAACTGGAGTGCAGACTGGGCGTGCCATTTTCGAAGGACCACATCACTCCTTACGTGATAGGTAAACAACCGGTTTCGATCAGGCTTGTGATGTTAACGGATACTTTTAAGGGTAAAAACTAAAGGAGCTATCTCATGTTAAGTTAATGTAAATCAAAGAAATAACGCAGGACATTTAGTAAAAATGTCTTTTATCTTCAAATTGTGCTAAGAAGTAAGAATACGTTGGATTTTAGTTGAGAACTATATAATCTGTTAACAGGCAGATCCAATGCTTATTTTTGTGTTTTTCTACAAATTTATAAATTAACAATCATTAGTGCTGGTTTAGTTAATCAAACTTTAAAGATTAATTAGTTTAGAAAATGATAAAAAAATTCTGCGGCATACATATGGTATATAAAAGTTGAACTTATAATTTTCGAATTTAAGAAGCACATATATATCACACAGTATATAAAAAAAAGCGAATCTAAAACACACACATTTTTTGATTGTTGGTTTCAGGAATCGGAATTTCGATAAAATTGACTTCAGGAAAATTATCAAAAAATATAATGGAAGTTTCCCATTCAGAGATACCATTGACGTTCATTTTACATTTAAATATGTAAAGATCTTAAAAAATGAAATTTGCAATTACAATAAATTCTGCAAGGATCTTAAAGAAAAAAAAAAATGTGTAGTTGTGTAATGAAGAACGACACAAGAGATTTGTCAATAAAGACCATGGAAACGTAATCACAGGAGATCTGGGGATCATTCAAAACGAAAAATTAAGAGAAATTATGAAAAAGGGACATCAGTTATAGAACAAATGGAAAGAATGAAAATAGAAGCCTTCGGGTACGAATTTTCAAGCATCTTGCAACTTTTGTTTTGAAAATTTCAAATATATTCTCATATTTCTATATTTCAAATATTCTCTCCCTATTGAACTTTTTCTGAATGGAAAGCAAAAATCCTAAAAGAAATGCACAACGAAATAAATAAAAAGCAATTCTTATGCTAACAAACGGACTTCAATAACGAGGGAACAAATCGAGTACTTTAAAAAGGACTTCATTATTCAATTGATAAAAGAAATAACTTTGGGATCATTTGTAGGAAATTTTACAGCAACAGGATTATTGCGGAATATAATACATACCAAACTTATGAAAAAGTGGAAAAAAATATCGATCGCATTTTATAAAAAAAAAAAAAATGAAATTTGAAGGTCAACTTATTTAGATTTTCTTATTTGTTTCGAAACATCAAACTCCAGTTCAAAACATGCGAACCCACAGCCTATAATAGAAAAATATCAGTGAAATCACAAAACTTCTTGAAGAAAATCTGCTTCGAGATTGAAACCACAGAAAAGAACTGTTTCATGATTAGAAATAGCTCAAAAGTTCAAGATTACATCGATAAAAACAAGGACAAAATCATTAATATCGAAATGTATGACTTCAAAAAACTTTTCACAAATATCTATCTGAAAGAGATGAAGTAAGTCAGGACATACTTATTCCGAGGTTTTGAGAATATTGTAAGGATTAAAGAACATCGGTGGAATACACTTTTTGATTTTGAAATTTTTAAAAACATGTTACACAGCAGAATTAGATACTATCGGCAAAGAAACTGTATCCCTATGGGCTGCAGTTTTGCAAGTTCTTTGGCTGATTTATTTTTATATCATTACTAAAAAAGGACTGAAAATTAATGCACTATGATACACAGACATTATAATCTCCTATTGTAAAGATTTTAAAGAGTTTTGTTCTATCGTTTACCCTGAAGGCCTATTACTTAAAGAAACTAAATGTTTGGACTTGACTTCATATATGGGAATTAAAATAACCAAAGGGAATGTAATGACCACATGGCGTTAGCCTGGGATAGTGAGACTTATAGGTCTTCTTTGTGAAAAGGGTCGTGAGGAAACAGTCCAGATGTGGCAGGATAAAATTGCAATAACTCTCGTCTGCAAGGTCCAGATTGACATTGCAGAATATTTATGGGAAACATGTATGGAACGGGGAGAAGGGTCACATCGGCCAATCAGGTGTGACCACGCTCTTAAGACTGATCAATTATATCATAGTGGAGAAAGAGTTGGTTGGGTACAGTGGGTAAGAGAGGAGATCGAACGAGGCAGAGGAGTAGGAAGGACACACGTGTGTGTGATTTCCGTGCCTGACTAATACGTTGGGACTTAGGCGGTGCGCCTACAGTTGCCTTGTCTGTGATGTCAATGTATTATACTAACCAATGTATATATACTAACCACCTTCAATAAATAGTGTTAGATTGTTTCTTCATTCTTGATCTACCTTACTCTTCATCGTCGACCTTCTGGTTTTCTACCTAGAAAATAGGAACAAAGAACCCGCCTCACGAAGAGACGTAGATTGCTCAGCTACGAGCCGAGCTGGTGGCAGCACACGACTACCTGCACACACGCTAAGTGTGATCGCACATATATATATACCTGACCATGACATATGGTGGCAGCTATCCTAGGTACGAATGACAAATAAGATGAAGTTTAAGGGAAAATAAAATCGTTTGAAGAAGCATACCAAACAAAGATTGAAGACCGTAGGTGACCAGTCATTTACGACCCGGCGTTGGTATCCAGGCAAATTAGATAGACCCATCTGCAGATCCCGGAAAAGAAACAGGGTACCGTCCGAGTGACAAAGTAGACGACGGCCAAACAACGGGGAAACCTATCCTATTACGCGGACGCAAGACGAGGGAGAAATTTTCGGGGAACGAAGAAGAGGGCCCGTCGGCAGACGCATTCCGAATTGGAAAACCTTTTCGTAATTGACTGTAACGTGGACTCCCCATTGAAAGAAACTGTGGAACTGTACCCCAAAAGGAAAGAACAACTTTGTGAGCGTTATGCACTATATTTTTAAAGGACATACGAACTCCATAAAACTCTAAAGTGACGGCACAAAGATTGATTGGTAAGATCAATCCATTTTTATTGAGAGGAATCGAAATATACATAATTTTATAGCTAAGTGTATAAAAGTAATAGGTTAAGCATTGATTATCCAATGTGGCGGAAATATTTTGTAGCAAAAAATAATCAAAATGCATGCCAGTATATGAAATATGAAATGTTTATAATGTATGGTAGATAGAAGCAGGTTATAGGAAGAAATATATATAATCTGTGTAGTTATAGACATAACGCGGGGCATACTAGGAATAGGATATGGATAGTCGAATGATTACACATAGTTATGCGCATGTTGTGTGATAAAATATGGTTATATGTCTATAATATGGCAGTTATTGGATTCCAATGATAATAGTAGCTATACGCATGGTGATTGAAAAATTTTGTTTGCATGTCTGTAGTGTTATATATATTATATGCAGTTTTTAATGATAAAATGTATGTGCATATTCATAATGATATATGGGTAATGTGAAATGAATGCATGAATATTTGTAAGGGTCCTGTTAAATTTAGATAAAGAAAAGGGGTAAATTAAATTACATTGATAACAAGATTTGTGTGGGAAAAATATTTTTTTTCTAAGAAGTCTTAGGCATTACAAATATTAAGCTTTGCAAAAGAAGGGAAAATGCCACAAACACGATCACAGGATAACGGTAAGGATAGTGATGAAGGGGCGTCAGAAGGGGAATCTCAAGGGACCGAAATTATTGCATCCATGGGTAACCTAACATTCAGCGAAAGAATGCAACTAAAGCAAATGCATTTGGAAACGGAGATAAAGTTAAAAACCGTGGAATTGGAGGCGCATTCGTGACGCATTTCATTATTAATATGATAGTTTAGTAATTACACATGTTTCACGAAGATAAATGTTGTAGTTGTTTTCTTTGCATCTTTACACTGAAAATCGAATTTTCGGATTACCCGAAATCAAATCCGCTCCCATTGTTTCGGATAATAGGAATTCTACTTAAGGTAAGTGTCGGTTTAACTCAATTTGTATCCAATGAAGATTAAACTATGGAATATGAGAGTTTTTACAAAGGTCGATATATAAATAAATTGGTTGGAAAGTGTAAAATTCAATTATAATTATTCGGATTTTGAGATTGTCAGAATCCATTGTATTTCTCAACTCAATGCACCTGATAACCGCCTCATTTAAACAAGCTATAATAACTCTTGTAAATTACAGACCACTCCCTAATTATTAATATATATGCTAATAATTATAGCAATTTAAGCACTCTAAAATTAATAATGAGAAGAGATTATTGCAAGAACTTTCACCCTTAATTTGTGCGCTTTTTTTGTGTAATTTCATTTTTTTCAACCTTTGAACTTTAAACAATTGACTCTCCTGTGTCTTCGGCCTTTAAATTCCTTAAGCAAGATTCAGTTTTAAGTATGCTTGGCTATGTGTAAATGTTCCGTGGTTCCAATGTCACCTTGAGCCTTCGGTTTTCTTCCAGCTAATCCGTCAACGATTTTTGAAATTTGGAAATATAAGGACTTTAAATTATTACTAAAGTTCTCAAAACAGATATAAAATAAATAACATAAATAAACATTATGAAAGAACTCAACAGACGTATTAAACTTGGCTGGAGTGCATTTGGAAGAAACAGTTTTATCCTGAAGGGGAAATTGCCTTTGTGTCTAAAAAGAAAGGTCTTCAACCAGTGTGTATTGCCAGTCCTCTCTTATGGATCAGAGACATGGAGTCTAACAGTTGGAGCAATACGAAAGTTACAGACAACGCAAAGGAGCATGGAGAGGTGCATGCTTGGAATAACTAGGAGAGATCGAAAA
>QLNU02013583.1:0-21697 GCA_006491805.2 Dysdera silvatica | reverse complement strand
GGGACCCGTCCCCCAATGTAGTTAGTTTTGGGGTTTCATGTCCCCCTCCGATTTCAAACAAAATGCCTTCTACTAGTATACCGCCCCTCCCAAATATTTGTATGCCATCGGCGCCCATGGAAATTAACATCACTGCGTTTCTACAGGGACTCTTTATTTATTTCGTTTACGTTACTCAGACATACAAAGCAACTCGTGCCAATTTCCATAACCTTGCAATGGACGGCAAACACGTGGGAAGAAAATAATTCTTTTCAATACAACTATTATAGCTATAGTCCGTAACTGACGTTGTGAAATAACTTGTTTTGTAATTTTTATTTCTCTCACATAACCAGTAGTTTTGTATAAGTTCAAATTAAAGTGTTTTTGTGGTCATAAAAGGAAATGAAATTTGTTGTGAAAGAAGATACAAAGAAGTATCTCTTCCTTAGCATGACAATGACAATATAATTTACATGATAAATGATGATGAACATAATTATACATCTGGTCATAACTAAAAGGAGAGCGGTAATTGGTCAATTGTTTAAGTAGTTTTTCAGTCATTAAAATATGCCTATTTCTTGACGACTACCAATGGATATCCCAGGAAATGTTGACCGCGTGTTTTGAAATGCAATAGCATGTCTATTAAAGGATGCATGGATGAATACGCTTGAGGAAACAATATTTCAATGACAACAACGTAATTCCATCTTTGTAGCGTGTACTAAAACAAGCAATTACATGCCCGTTACCTGAAAAACCTCCAAATTCGGGCAATGTAAGTTTGTATAAAACGTTGTTGCAAAACGTACAACGTCATTTTAAAGTGGTCGTAGGCTAAAGAGTATCTAAGGCAAAAGCATATTCATCCACCATGGAATGTAAAATACTTGGTATAATTTTGCTGTTTGGTAAGAAAACCGTTTACGCAGATTTTCTGGTTTTCGAAGTTAATTAGCAATTGGACGATTTAACTTTAAAATGGGACTATTTAACTTTTAAAATGGGCTATTTAACTTTGAATTACGATAATTTTTGATGTATGTTCTTTGGATTTTGATTTATAAATTTCCGGTTAAGCAATGAGGCAAAACATTTTTCAACGAAAGATTTCCCTATCGATTTAAGGGGGACACTTGGGAAAATGTTTTAAAAGAAAGATTTTTCTTTAATTTAAAAAAATTATAAATCATTATCTTTCAAATCACACAACATTTTTAGCTCTAGGTTGATTAGAATTATTTTTAAACAAATTTACAAATATAATAAGTGAATTTAAATGACTAAAATTTTTTTACATAATTGCTGTTTTCTCGAAATGATATTTTCTGTCACAAAAGAAATATTTTTCTTAAAAACTTTAGTTTCGACTAATTTATGATTTCTTGAGTACGTACATATAAGGATTTTATATAGTTTGTGTGTAGAGTTTTACATGTTTTTATTCGGTTTTGTAGATAGTGACCTGAATGAAAAATGAAAATTGTGTTTTCTAGAAAAAGAATTTAATTTGATATAAATATTTCAATTTAAAAATATTGTATGTATAATAAAATACCACATATAAAATATGAAAATATGTTTTATAACTATACAAAAAGATTTTGCGTGCATCGATTAAGTATTCTCAGAGAAAATATTCCTTATATCTCTATGGAAAACTTCATGTTTTAGGTTTCGTTGGTGAACCCCCTTAAGATAATTTTTAATACAAATTTTTAAAGTATTAAATATTACGACATTTTTTTAAAAAGGGATGTTAAAATTTGGAGTGAATAATAAGGCATACCTATAATTAGTGAATACTATATTTTTAAACAAAGTTTTATTTATTTTTAATTTCAATTAGTTCTACAATATTTTTTAATCATATGTAAGGTATTCATGTATAAAACAGCTTCCCATCGATTTATGATTAAGGTCATGCATTTTGTTGTCCAGAAAAATGAACATAAATAATTCGCATGATTTATCGATTCTTTTGCAGCCATTCAATTTTTTAATCGATTTATCATAATATTAGGGCTCCTTCACTTTTTTTTTGTTAGAAATTAAGCCCTGGTATTGTATCGATTTTGTCCTTAATCGATATAAGCCTTTGGGGAAGTGTTAGATTATTTTTAAGATTTCATATGACGTCAGCAGAACCACCGACTTAACTTCCTGATGTCCAAGAGAAATTCAACTTTTTTACAAGCCTTTTATTTACATCTTTAAATTTAATGAGGATGCAAAAAAAAAAATGTTTTTATGTTATTATTGTATTTTTTGTTATTATTTAACCCATAATTCCATGTAAAATATTCTCTACATTGGCCAATGGTTTTAATTCTAATAGCAGCTGAACGCGGCGTTTCAGGAAGCTAACGTAAAATATTAATTCCTGTTAAGCCAGAAGTCCATTTAAACTTCTTGTTAAAATTAACTCTAATTAATTAAATGTATTTAATTTTAATCGTTAAAATTACTTTCGTTTTTTTCATGTTTGAAATGACTCGAGATGAAGGCAATATTTAACCTACTCTACAAAAGTTAATACATTTAATGATATTAACATTTTATGGAAATTTATATTTATAAATATCGAGATTAATTCGGATTAATGTGGTATGATTAATTTAATTTTTGCGAGAAATCAACCATTTTTAAGCAGAAAAAAGAAGAAAATCAGATTAAAACAAAGGTAATTGCGTGTCGGCGTTTCCTTAAAAATATTTATGAAAAAAGTGTATTGTCACATTCTAGAATTTTCATCAGTTAAATTATTTTCTTTTCCCCCTTTGAAGAAAAAGCGGAGAGAAAAGTAAATAGGTGGTAAATGTTACAATTCGAAAATGAACCAAGTAATTTCGGGTTGCCAACAGCGGCTAATAATCTACCACAACGTGGTGCATAATTTAATACCCTTGCCTTTAATATTCGTCCTTTGTTAAAATCTTTAAAAACTATAATAACACCGTACAATATAACTCAAAATACTATTTTCTTTTAGATTAGTCTCTAAAAGACTATGAATCTCAACGTCTAATATGGAGAAATAATAAAGGTTGAGTAATAAAAACATTTAGACTCGTTATCTCCAAAACTGGATTCAAAGTAATATTTTGGTCCATATTTGTATTCATATATACAGTAAAACCTCTCTACAACACTATTATACGGACTGAGAAAAATTATCGTTGTAGAGGGATTCATCGTTGTATCGGATATCGTCATATGGAGGTTTTACTGTAGTAACATTTCTTTTCTTTACTATTGCAAGGAAAGCTAAATTGATAGAGCAAGATCTTCAGAGCGTACATTGAAGAGAAAGTGGTCCCCCCACCCCGCTCTTAAAAATAATAAATTGAAATACCGTAGTATATTCCTTTGAATTCAATAATAATAATAATAATAATGAGAAGAAACCGTTGCAAATTTCCTGATAATTGAAACAAAAAATAATCATGTACACTGTAAATTTGTAAATATAGCAGAGAATTAATTATCGAAACTAATTTCGAACTGACCTATAATAATGGTAATAATGACCTATAATAATGATATAATAATAATAATAATGACCTACCCTAATATAAAGCCAATATAATATCGAATACTTCAAAAAATGTCATACAAAATAAAATCAAAATGTCAAAAAATACAAACAAAAACTTCTTATAAAAGTATACATTATATTTATTGTTCATTAAAATTACACATAGTTAATTGAATTGATTATACACAATTTTTCAATACACTAATTTATTTTTATGTGGGATAACGATACCAGTCGTTTATCTTAGCTATGTTCTTAAAGGAATGGTTTCGGTCGACATTTTATTCAATTAAAATAGAAAAACATTGCCAACAACTTCACGATTCGTTCTGTCTGAAGTCTTTAGCCTTTTTCTGTCTCTCTTATTTTTAGGTGCAATGGATATTATTGTAGCAGAACCTGATTGCCATATGGTTGAAGTACGAGTGTGTATCGATTATATTGCAAATTATATCAACTCATTGTCAAAACGGACCATTCCTCGGACCAAAGATGATATAACCGTCATGTGTGGGTATGTATCATAGCTATTACTACTATATCTAATACGCTGATGTAGTTTATCAGACAAAGAGTATTCATTTTATTTTTTGCCTGATAAAGTTTTGTTCATGGACCTGAGAACTGTCCATATGCAGGGGCGTGTCAGTTAAAAAATTGTGGGCTCTCAAGCAGTTTTAAAAAAAAGATAAAGTGATTGGACGTTAAAGAGAAAACTAACTTGGTAATCCGACGGTGGGCCTTAGCCCCTCCCTTAACTACGCCCCTGTCTATATTCTTTCTTATTATAAATGCTGTATCCTTCGAAGAAACATTTCAGAGATTTACTGTTGCGATTTCTCTAATGTCCAATTTCTTCAACTATTTTCTCAGGCCAACTTTAATGTCCACAATGCCGAATTTTATTGATTGATTAAGCCATGTTGTGTTACTCTTATTTCGTCTTCTGTTCCTTATTTTGTTATAAAAATATGGTATTGTTTTAATATGATCTAACAAAATGAATGATGCGCCGAATTGATCGAGTTAAAACAAAACGTATCGATGTCGTAACCATTTCTTGCAAGAGGAAATTCGGTTAGAAAATTTGGTCTCTGGAGTTTAAATTTTTACAGTTGGTCTGTATTTTTACATGGATGTGAGACATAGACAATGAAGGAAGAAATAAAATCGAAGCTTTTAATTGAAATGCAGACCTTACAAAGGATGACAAAGATAAGATTGACTAATAAGCTATCTAACCTAAAAGTTCTGAACAAATCCAGCTCAAAAACGAGATATTGTCAATATACTAACCAGAAGAAAGTTGAAAAATTGCGGAGACACAGACTGAGAACAGAAAAGTAAAAATATTCCAATTAATATCAGAGGGAAATGTCGTGGGGTGAGACAGAGAAGACTAAAAGTAGGGGTGGGGGGGGCTATATGATTTAAAAATTTGGGCAGGAGTAAGTGTATAAAAATTATTCATGAGTGCAGAGATAGTAGCGTAAGTTGTGTTCTCCACTAATTTCCGAATCGAAGAAGGAACTTGAACATTGTTATTTTTTCTATCCATTTAACGAAAATGGAAACGAAAATAGAATTTAAAATGTAACATCAATAATGGCCGATAGATGGCGACACTATGATACACTAAGAACGTAAAACCCAATCTAAGTATCGAAAATTTCTGACTTTTAACCTTTCGTAAAAATACATTTAACTATAATTTTAAAAATAACAGTATAATAAGAGCATAAAATAAAATATTTATATGAAATTACATTTAACTGTATTTTTTTATATACCAGTACAATGGGACTTTACCCGAATCTCATGAAATATATATAATCGTTATATATCTTTAATTATGATATTTATAATTGTAATCACTGTCGAATCTGTGGGGCTAGGCATTAGTGTATATAGGGGAAGGGTTGATGTGGGTCACAACCCACATTGTGGTGCAAATTTGTATACAGTATATGCAGATAAAAATATAGAATTGTAGATCTGAAATCCCCCACCCTTAGTAGCCTTCAACCCTACCTTTTGAATTTCTTGTGTAAGTTAATGTACAAAGGATTCTTTAGTTCTTCCTAACAACTATAGCTTATTCTAGATGAAAGAAGCATAGTGGAGTGCGTTAAGCCTTGATTAAAGTACTTGAGGGCTAGTGATTTATAGTTTCCCACGAAAAAATCTTGTGCCAGCCACCATGGGCGCCAATATAAGTACTGTTAGGGGAGGTTGAGAAAAATTAACTAGTACTTCTGAGTGGGGGACAGGATGAAAGGTATTACCTTCTGCTCAAGGTGGCCAAACATTTTAATGAAAGTACATGATTCTAAAATGCTACTGCTTGACAATTAGAAATAAGCTCAAAAATACCTGATTTTATAATGTGACTGTAAAAATTTTGAAAGTAAATGCACAGCAGATTCGGGTAAATAAAATTTTTTATAGGCCAGGGGGGGCTCAAGCCCTCTGCCCCTCCAAAATAACCCCATTCCGCCTAAGCATGGCCATTTTTAAGCATTCGGGGGCACTGAGCTGGATTATATTTTGGGGGCCCTTTTACACTACCTTTTAAATTTCCGTATTTTATATCCCCCAATATAAAAATTATAATATATGATAAATTAAGGTCGCCAATTTGGTGACCCGTTGGCCCGCTCGTTAAGACAATATAGACCTTGAGCCCCATCAAATTATTTCATACATTATATTTACTGAATTCAGTAATTACATATTTTCAACTATACATTTTAAAACTATTTTTTTTTTCAAAGCTTGAATGCACACTAAGTGCACTAGGTATGTCCCAATGCGCTAAATGAAAGGTACTTGCAGTACAAGTACTAATTGTTGCAAGTGCACATTGATCATAAATGGAAATACTTTTAGACGGTTCGTTGGCTCTCATCTTAAACTTTACTGACAAATTGTAATTTTTATGAAAAAGTGCTGGTGCATTTCGATGATAATATGGAATCAACGTTTTCTACATATACTCAGAACC
Organism: Dysdera silvatica; assembly: GCA_006491805.2. Lineage (NCBI taxonomy): Eukaryota > Metazoa > Arthropoda > Arachnida > Araneae > Dysderidae > Dysdera > Dysdera silvatica. The sequence continues at coordinate 15,167 of QLNU02013583.1, read as the reverse complement.
TGCCAAGGTCGAATTAAGGTTCTGTGGGGCCTTAAGGCGAGAACAGAAGAGATTATAACCACAGCCGTACGCAGAAAGTTCAAAAGGGCGGCTATAGACGCAATGAGGGGGTTACAGAGTTGCAATTCACATATGTTAAATGTACAAAATTTTATGTTAAATTTATGTTAAATTTAAATATGTTAAATTAAAGTTAATTTGATAAATTTAAATAGAATTAAAACATTTAACATGAAATTAAAAATCATTAATAAATTTAACATAAATTTAAATAGAATTAAAACATTTAACATGAAATTAAAAATCATTAATAAATTTAACATAAATTTAAATAGAATTAAAACATTTAACATGAAATTAATAAATTTAACATAAATTTAAATGTAATTAATAAATTTAACATAAAATTAAATATAATTAAAATTTATGTTACACATACAAAATCACCTATGTTAAATATATAAAATTTTATTGCAATGGGGCGTTACAACCCCCATCAACACCCCCTGTGTACGCTAGTAGTCATAATCCCATTGATAAAAAATTGTACTAATGCTCGATAGCTACCATGTTAGAAAATGAAATTTAGAACTGTTCGGTTGTAGGTGCTTTTATAAAATTTTGAGTAAGTTAATTTATGAAGACATGGTCAGAAAAATAAAAACAAAAATATTATACTATGCACAGAGACATGGCAAATTATTTCTGGATTGGTGCAAAAGCTGTTTTTAGAAATTGTATCATTGTGGCCCCAGGGCCTTTCAAAGCGGGAGAATCTGGTACAGTTGAACCTCATTAACGCGAACTACCTTTAACACGGACCTCTTCCTGGATTTTGGTGACATTTTATAGCTTTTTAGCATTTTATAGCTTTTTTAACATAAACAGTGTTAACATGAAATATCGTTTAACAGGAACTGATAATCAATGACCCTTGAAAATTTCTCTCTGCTTAACAGGAACAAAACGGCTTTTTCGGCCATACGATAACATGCTGTCCGAATAACGCGAACTATTGTTCATATGAACTGGTTTTTTGTTTCGTTTGTAGTTCGCGTTAATCAGGTTCAGTGGAAGGTAATAAAATTCTAGACGCATTCCCATCTTCTTATTCAGCGACCCTAGACGTCTGCTTAGATTCGTCTATTCCTTAATTCGGCCTTACATATACTGAATGGTTAATAAAAAAGATGGCTCTTTTAAACTAAATAGACTTAATTTACTAATAGACTACTAATTGATTACTTATAGACTACTAATAGATTACTAATAGACTCTAATTTAATCATTCCATGTAGTGAAATTGACAATGCGTTTAACTGTTGGAGCGATTTCAAGAAGAGATGTATGACTCCTATCCAAAAAGAGATTGAATCGATTATAATTGAAGGTGTGCGGGATCTCAAAGACCGATTCTGTACTCCTGATTCAGATCTAAGTACCAGTAAGTTTCCCAAATATTCAAGATTATATAATTATTTTACTTAAATTTTAATAATTCATTTGATTGTATAATATACAGTTCGTAATTAAATATTAAAAATTTCCTTTCAATTATTTACTATGATACTCATACAGTGGAATCCCGGTAACTCGAACTTCAAGGTAAAGATATTTTATTTCGTGTTTATTCATTTTCGGAGGTACCGAGGCTCAAGGGGAATTTAAAAGAAAATTATAATTATTTCGGTTCACTGAGAATTTCGGATTATCGGAGTTCAACTGTGACAAGTGGCCAGAAAGGGTATACTATAATACCTGGATAGATCTTTTTTTAAGACAAACTATAAAAATCTGATTATATATTTGTAAATAACTAGTTAATTCTTTATCATGATGTCATATTACTAAATCCGTGATTGCGAGGAAAGTAAAAACGTCATCACTGCACAATTTCAAAATAATGTAAAAACGTTACACTTTTTGTTATCATTCTCAGAAAACACCTACATAGTTCATGATTTATGAGGGCGAATCAGAAAGTCTTTGCCCCTATTTTTTATTAGCCAAAATAAGGTACATACAGGTAATTACAAATATACATACTATTTTATGTATCTTACACTATTTTTCCACATAATCCCCACACTGGTTCAGACATTTGTCCCATCGCATCACTAAATTTGAGATGCCTGTGTGGTAGAATTCGTTCGGCTGACTGTGGAACCACCGTGGGACTGCTGTCTTGGCTTCATCGTTGCACGTGAAACGCTATTCTTTAGCGGACCAAAAACATGGAAATCACTAGGGGCGCTGTATACAATCAGAACCGCAGACAAGCTCCGGTCATTTCACTGGGAGAGTCTGGACCACCCACCATATAGTCCGGACCTCGCCCCTAGTGATTTCCACGTTTTCGGTCCGCTGAAGAAGTTCCTGACAGGACAGCGATTCACGTGCAACGTTGAAGCCAAGACAGCAGGACGAATTCTACCACAGGGGCATCTTAAATTTAGTGCTGCGATGGGACAAATGTCTGAACCGGTGTGGGGTCTATGTGGAAAAATAATGTAAGGTACGTAGAATAGTACGTATATTTGTAATTACCTGTATGTACCTTATTTTGGTTAATAAAAAATAGGGGCAAAGACTTTCTGATTCGCCCTCATACGTAGTGTAATTTCTTAACTATAAAGATATATAAAAATGTCATTCCTATTAAAGTTTTATTGATGTCAAATTAATTAAATTTCCTAGATTTATCACTTCCTTACGATTAGTGTAGGTCCCAGGAAGTTGTTGGAAAAAATAAGAATCTTTTCTGGATGTGAAACAATATATTTAAAATAGAAAATTAAATTAAAATTATTATTATATTTAAAATCGAAATTATATAGAACAGTATATTTGGAAATAAGTAATTTATGCGGTTGCCGGTAATCTCAGTTGAGTTGAGGGCCTGAAGTGATCTGTGGACTAGCCTTTTTCATCCTATCTATAAAAAACGCCAGTCTCCTTAATTTGAATGAAAGTGATTAACAAATTTATGCCTAACACCAAATGAATGAGCTTGCGGTACTCCACAGAATCGTATACAACTCGGAGTGTACAGAAATGGATATATTTCCTTGTTACAGCCATTGATTCAATTAATTCATGTTCACAAATTTATTGAAATAAAATTCCAAGTAATAGGGAATAAATTTACGTACAAAAAGATTAAATACTAGTAAAATGGCAAAAGGAACACCTAAGATTTTGGATGCGTTAGCAGTAATCCTTTATCAGGGTCCTTCCAAAATTTAAGTTAAGATTATATAAATTGCAAATATCTTCAGCCTCAAGGAGTATTACGGAAGAGAGGGTTGTTTCTCCAGAGCGTAGGAAACAACTAACAAGGGAACCCCTTTTTCTCTGTTCACTGCATTTTGATATCAGACCTATGGAAGATGATAATGCTTGACTTTCTGATCACGAATGTGAATTATCTGTCTTCTAAAATAATATCACAATTTTTGATGAATGTTTGAAGTCCAAAAATGACACTTTTTTTCGCCAGGTTTGATATTTTTTAATGGCACTGTATGTGAGCAAAAACAGGTTTGAAGTTGGTAAGATTATGAAGGATCATCGTATTTATCGGATAAAAATAAAAAAATATGTCTCAGCTAATTTAAATAGTATAAAAAAAATTAATATGAAAAATGAACTTTTAGCATAGATATTTGGCGAATTTGGCGACAATTTTGAAGTATACCCCAGATTTTTGTTTGAAGTAGTTCTTTCGTATTATCGCAGCCCATGTCAAGTTTCTTTTAGATTTCTTTTTCGAAAACATTTTCTCATAAGGAACAGAAATACATGAATATATATAAGCATGCATACATGAGTATGAATGAATGAGTATTCATATATGAGATGCGTGAATATATGAGTATGAATAAACGAAATGTATAAATGTATGAGTATCCACATATGAGATGTATGAATATATGAGTATGAATAAATGAAATGCATGAATATCATCATCATCATCATCATATTCAACCATTATCTATCCACTGCTGGATGAAGGTCTCCAATATAATTCACAGAAAGGGTAATTACACTTTTTTATATTTATATAAGTCGAATACTACCTAGATTAAATTAAATAACAATTTTTATCAACGTTTTCTGGCGGAGTGATACCAGCTCCGACGTTTTGGCGTGGTTAGATGGTGAAATGTTCGAAAGAAAAGATATATTTTTTGCGTTTAATGGGGCCTGAAGTGGAAGGTCGTGGGGGTCAGGTCCCACTGAATGCAAAAAATATATATCCTTTCTTTCAAACATTTCACCATCTAACCACGCCTTAACGTCGGAGTTGGTATCACTCCGCCAGAAAACGTTGAAAGAAATTGTTATTTAATTTAATCTGCATAGTATTCGACTTATATAAATATAAAGAAGTGTAATTACCCTTTCTGTGAACTATATCTGGCAATTTGGACCTGACCCCACGACCTTCCACTGTAGGTCCCACTAATTGCAAAAAACGTATATTTTCTTTCAAACGTTTCACCATCTAACCACGCAATAACGTCGGCTCTGTTATCACTACGCGGAAAAAGTTGATAAAAATTGCTGTTTAATTTAACTTCTTTATATATTATAAATTATTAAATATTAATATATTGTAACTTAAAAATTACAAAGACGAGAATGACAGCTACCACTCATTTTGCAAAAAAATTAACTAGTTACGTTGGAATAAATAAATTATAGTTTCATAAGTCTCATATCAATATTTTTATTTTATAATAAGCTTCAATTTTCGTTTAATCATCCAACTTTTTTTCAAAAATATGTTTAATTATGTCACAGAAAATTGTTTTATCTGATTCGTTACAATGGATTATTTGAACATGTGCATCAGAAATGAGTATAATTCTATAGCATACTTAATATCTACGGACTTTTGGCATGCCAAATAATTTTGAACGTTAGAATTTTTGTGCATGTAAATTACGGTTAATTGATTATTTCACGATTTTTGTTATAGAATATATGGAACATTCTGAGTGCCTGGAAGAATTTATAGCCAGTGACAGCGCAACTACTATGATCAATCGAATTGTAGTAATGTTTGAAAGATTCGACATGGTTCCAGATTTAAAGAAAATTAGATACGTGTGTTGGTAAGTTATAATCATCAGAAATTACGTTAACTTGATAATTCATAAGTTATTAATGAATGCATATATATTCATTTGTTCGTACATTGTATTTGGGTGACTGAATATATCGCAGTTAATCTTTATATTTGAGGACCGTCTGCTTTCCGCCACCTGCGACTCACTCTGATAAAGTGGATATCCTATGATTCGTTAGACGATAAAGAAATGAAATAAAATTGTTAAAGAAGAAAAAAGCTAAATTAATACAAAATAAAATATGCAAACATAAATCCATTGAATTATTCAAAATTTTCTTTTCCGAATATTGTTGTTCTTCCGCGACAAATGTAAAGTAAATAACATCAATATTTGAGAATTTGAAAGAAATAATCGTGTTGCTCAATTTAGTCAACAATGTCAATTACAAAACATAGAAAATATTCACAAATTAGAAATAAGATCTCTCTCTCTCTATCATCATCATCATCATATTCAACCATTATCTATCCACTGCTGGATGAAGGTCTCTCCAAATGCTTTCCACACAAGTCTATCCTGGGCCATTCGTTTCCACGTCACCCCAACCTGTTTTCTTATTTCATCCACCCATCTAGTTTGAGGACGTTTTCTAGGTCTCTCTCTCTCTCTGTATATATATATATATATATGTATACACACACGCTGCTAAAAAAAATTAAAGGACATTGAAGTTTTTGATAGATATTGCAAACATATTACGAGTTTTAGTGGCTGATATATTATCCACAGACATAGTGTGCTATAAGAAATGAAGTTATACATGAATGAAAGAAAAAGATACATTTTATTGAGTCTTTTTGGTAGAAGATGAAAAATACTCAATTTGTGTAATTGAGAAAAACAACAAAAAATGTAATTTTTTTGGGGGTAGAAAATTCATTTCAATAGGGGGTATAGTTTCCCCTGATTAACAGCAACGTTGAACATTTGTTAGCATGGAGTCTACCAGGTTATCAATGAGGTACTGGGGTATTCCGTCCCACTCCTCCTGAAGAGATCTTTCCAGCTATGGAAGTGTTTGTGGGGACATAGGCGGGCAGCAACTCGTCTGCATAGCATGTTTCAAACATGTTCTATTGGATTTATGTCGGGAGAACATGCTGGCCAAACCATTCGTATGATTCCTTGGTCGTAAAGGAAATTGTCCACCAGCGCAGCATGATGTGGCCTGCAATTATCGTCCGCTAACATGAAATTATCTCCGATGGCTCCAGCGTAAGGGCTACAAAAGGTGTAAGAATTTCATCCCTATACGTCTCCGCCGTCAGAGTTCCATTTCTAATGAAGTGGAGGTCAGTGCGACCATCAATGGAGATATCATCCCAGACCATCACTCCCCCTTCTCCAAATCTGACACTTCCTTACACGAATGCAGGATTGTTTCCAGTCCTACGTTCCCTCCAGATGAAAATGAGCCTATTATCAGGATGAATTGCAAAACGGGATTCGTCGCAGAAGAGGACATTGCTATATTCATGCCTTCTCCAATTGACATGCTCTCCTGCCCACTGTCTGCGGGCAGTATGGTGACGTGCTGTTAATTGAACACATACCATAAGTGTACGAGCATACAGATCTACAGCGTGGAGTTGGTTTCGGACGGTTTGACTCAATACTGTGGTGCCATGAGCCGAGCGAAGGTGGTGTTGGAGGAGAGTGGCATTCATTATACGGTTACTGGTCGGTCAGCCTTAAATATTTGTCTTCTTTTGGCGTTGTTGTTCATCTAGGGCCTTGGTCTTGTCTTCGGCAGCCATTTCCAGTCTCCAAAAAACGATTTCAGATCCTGGAAATTACGCTTTATGATATTCCCATGGAATCCGCAATTACGGCTTGTGTTTGGCCCGCTTCTAAGCGGCCAATAAACCTCCAGATTTCAGATTCGGGTAAATGATTTCGTTCACACATCGCCCTCACCGATATAAAGCGCTCAAAGCAAGACTATCATTTCTTTTCACCTTTTCCAGTAAGTACGCTGACAGCCTATTTTCATTCGCTGTCACTCACACATGATTTTCGACGTCACAGATAAAATTTGCATATTTCCACATGCTTCAACGTTTGAAAATTTGCATTTTTAACACTATGTTTAAATTTTTGCTAAAAATTCGATTATACCATGTTTTTAAATAATATCCTTTAGTTTTTGAGCTGTGTGTATATATATCATCATCATCATCATCATATTCAACCATTATCTATCCACTGCTGGATGAAGGTCTCCAAATGCTTTCACACAAGTCTATCCTGAACAATTCCTTCCACGTCACTAACCTGTTTTCTTATTTTATATACACCCAACCTTAGTTTGAGGACGTTTTCTAGGTCTTCGGTGGTCTCTTGGAATCCAGTTCAGAATTTCTGTTGTCCATCGTTGATCAGTTCTTCTTGCAATATGCCCAGCCCATCGCCATTTCAGCCCTTTTACTTTAACAATGATGTCCTCTACTCTAGTTTGCTCTCTCACCCAAGTGTTTCTTTTTCGATCTCTCCTAGTTATTCCAAGCATGCACCTCTCCATGCTCCTTTGCGTTGTCTGTAACTTTCGTATTGCTCCAACTGTTAGACTCCATGTCTCTGATCCATAAGAGAGGACTGGCAATACACACTGGTTGAAGACCTTTCTTTTTAGACACAAAGGCAATTTCCCCTTCAGGATAAAACTGTTTCTTCCAAATGCACTCCAGCCAAGTTTAATATGTCTGTTGAGTTCTTTCATAATGTTGCCATCCATTGAAATCAGCTGGCCAAGGTAAATATATGAATCAACTTGGGGCATTTCCCGGTGTAATGCTTTATCAGTTTAACTGCTGTTTCCCTCTGATGTGTCAACTGGGTTGCTGGGGTTGTCACTTCAGTCTAACTTCTTGCTTCTAGTTGTTAAGCCTTTCATGCGCGGTTACTGGGTTCGGGTTTCGCGTTGAAAAATAGTGTAATACTCATCAAGCCTGGGATGGTGCCGTATTCACCATTTTATTTTATTCACTTATTTATTCTTAATTTATTTACTGAAATGTCAAACCAAAGCTGAAGTAAAAAGTTTTGGAGAAATGGTATCTCCGTTTGGTTTCTGCTTAATTTTAGCACATTTACCATCAAAGTAACCGCATTTCCCTCGATGTCTGCTGATCTTAAAGAGTTGATGACTGCTGATGTTTTAATAGGGTCCAGCTCTTCTCATGAGTCATCACATGCAACACAATGAATCACTTCGAAAAACAACTTGTTCCTCTCGAAGTTTGGGATTGCATCTAATTTCTGCGGAGCGATGTGTTAGCGCACAGCGAAGATTTTATAAATAGCAGGTAACAAGCTAATTGGTCGGTAATTTTTCAAATCCTCTTTATCACCTTTTTTATGCAAAAGAATTACTGTTGCAGAATCCCATTGGTTTGGTATGTTACCGCTGTTAAGACATTTGGTAAAGAATTTTGCAAGTATGTCTTCTACATATTCTCCAGCTTCTTTTAAGATATCTAATGTAATACCATCATCACCAGGGGCTCTTCCTTTCTTCATATTTTTTATTGCAAATGAAACTTCTTCTTTTAAGATTTTAGGAGCTGTTCCTTCGACTATTTCGGCGTCTTCGTTTAATCCACTGTTACTTTCGTATAGATTTTTGTAGAATTCTTCAACTCTTCTAAGTATTTCTTCCCTATTTCTTGTTACGGTGCCATCCTCTCCTTTTAATGCAATGATGTGTTTCTTCCCAACAGATAAACTTCCTTTAACAACCCTAAGGCTCTTGTTGCTTTCAATGGCTTTCCTTACTAGCTCACAATTGAATTTTCTTATATCTTCTTTCATGCTTTTGCGCAGAGTTTTACAAAGTTCTATGTACTCAATCCTGGAACTGGTATTTCGATTGTCCACCTTCATATCTCTTCGCCTTTTCATGAGCTGTTTCGTCTTCTCAGATAATTTGCTATTGTGCTTTTTACAGGTTACACCACCAATTTCCCCAGCAGTTTCAACTATTGTCTTAACAATGTTTTCATTTGCTTCTGAGATATCAATTTCTTCAATAAGTCCTTCCAGTGCAGAAAAGCGATTTTTTAATTCCAACTTGAATGCCTCGGTATTTACTTTCAGTTTCATTAGATCCACCCTCTTACTTACTTGTTTCCTAATGAGCTTCTGTCGTTCTAATTTAGTATTTAAGTGCACTTTACATCTCACCATTCGATGATCACTTCCAGTATTAAATCTGTTCAGTACGCTGCAATCTTCAATAATTGATTTCTTGTTTGCCAGGATATAGTCAATTTCACTAGTTCCCCCATTTGGGTGTTTCCATGTCCATTTTCTTTGCGGTTTCTTCTTAAAAAATGAATTCATGATGCTAAGATTTTCAGCTTCTGCAAATTCGATGAGTTGATCGCCACGTTCATTCCTTTCCCCATATCCGTATTTACCAACCGATGTCTCTCCTTGTTCCTGTTGTCCAATTCTTGCATTGAAATCCCCCATGATGAGCTTGATATGTTGTTTCCCTTTGGTGTGTAACTCTTTGATTTATATATATATATATATATATATATATATATATATATATGTATCTCTCTTATATATATATATATAAAGAAAGAATAAATGAAGGAAAACACATAGACATAATAGAAATAATAAAAGAAGACCACAAATAAAATACTCGTCATAAAAAAAATTAAAACAAAATATATTCGAACTAATTATGGAAAAGATAATATGAATTATTACGGATTAAATATTTGGAGTAACATGCAAACGAAAAAATACAATACAAATAAAAAATTTAAAACCTTAAATCTTTTTATCTGACCAAACATAAATCAAGATTTTAGGTTCCATGTTCATGGACTTTTGTTTTAACATTTAATCCATCCGAATTTATATATAAAATTGTACATAGAATCTGAAGGTAAAACCATTTGTAGAAAATAAAAGTCATTTGTGTTTAAGCTATACTCGGATGTGGCAAAAACCCATAGATTAGCGCTGCCTGAAGTCGGCTTTGGGTATTTATTAATGGATAGGATTAAGAGATACTGAAAACCGTAGGATAAAAGTGTCCGTGTGATAGAAATGTTTCTTATATTACGTAATGTTTTAAATAATGTTCTTGAAAATTGTTATAGCGGTTGGAATCAGATGTTCAATGCCCTCAAGCAATCGTCGTCGGATACATGTGGAGAAGAAGCTACGGAAGCAGCAACACAGCTATTGACAATAGCCATCTCGATTATGCCCAACGTCCTCTGTGAAGGATTTGACCCCGAGAGCGAAGGCTGCCAGAAGATATTACCACGTGAGGGACTCGAACCCACGGGCAGACAAAATCCTTTTGTTAATCGACTTCGATATTATTTCAAAAATCACCTGGATTGAATAATATTGTAGAACTTCAAAACACAACGCTTATGTTGTACGTAGACAATAAATATTTCGTTATATAGCACCTGGTGTTTTTTTTATTTTATTCATGTGTTACTTTAGTAGTATTTAATAATGACATTGAATAATTAATTTAGTTTACACGTTCAGCATTATTTTCATAGGATTAATGAACAGGGGAAAAGTAATTTTATTTTCAGTGAATTAAAAAACAAATCATTGCTTTATGTAGAGTTATAGACTCATTTGAGTATTCACTTTTCCTTTTCGCTTTCCTCTGCCCAATTTACCTCTGTTTTTCCCTCTTCCTTAATTTTGATTTTTAATTCGAGTTGAGAACTAAGGAATGGATTTAAATTTGTTGAATTTAAAGAGCGTTGTTTTCGTTCATTGATAATGTTCTAAAGGCTCCTTTGTAGACTCTCTCTCTCTCTCTCTCTTTGTATGTATGTGTGAAAAAAAATATAATCGTACCTCAAACGTTTTATTATTTCAATGCTCCTTAAGTACTATTTAAATTTTCATATGTGATAACAGTAAACGAGTGTAAATACAGTCAAATATACCGGTCATTTTGCGAATTCCTTAATTTAGCAATTAATAAAACGCTGAGCAATTTATGAATTTCCTTATAAACATAGCTTTAATTAGCAAAAGCCCATTTTGTATTTGCCAAAGTCATCTCCTAAACCTTTTCATGACTTTATTCTCACGACATTTTTTTCGTGCCCTACAAAAGTACGAAACACATGATAGGAAAAAGTGTTTTAACATAACAAGACCCGGCGGTTATGCAGTGGTAATCCTCTTATCTAGCGTGCTGCTGATCTCGAAGGTGCTTCCTTTCAAGATACTCCATTGAAACACATGTTCATTTTGTAGCTTTATATGCCCACCCTTTCTGTAAATACGGCGTTACAATTTGTTGTGGCTTCCCGCATAATTTTTACAACAATTTTCAGTGGCAACACCTATGACCTGGCTCTTCGATTTTGTTTACTGGTTGTTAAGTGCGTGGAACGCGCCAGTTGCTGATGGGACTTCGTTTCGAGCAGTCGGTATATGGATACCTGAGAGCTAGGATGCTTCAACTAAGCGGGCAATGGTGCTCCAATTCTGTACGTAGACACGAGCCAGATATAGGGCTACGCTTCTAGTGTACTCATTGATATTTATAATTAGTTAATTAAATACAGTCCACTTTCAAAGACTAATATCTTCATTTATTGGAATTCAAGAATGTGTGAAATGTTATATTGCCACATGGACGCACGACACAATTTATGACTGACCATCCCAATATTTCTTTCTCATTGTCGATAACAAATATTGCATTTAAAAATCCTACAATTAAAATATTTTTTAATTTCAAGATTTTTCCTCGCCTAATGAGCCCGAAAGTATAGATGGAGATGATGATGGGAAAGTGTGAGATACAGGGGCGGCTTAAGGACAGGGCGAACCAGGCGGTAGCCCGGGACCTCGTTTGGATGAGGGCGCCAAACTGAAGTCAAGTTCAATTTTTTTTAATTGACCCAATAGCAGAAAATCTTTTTCAAAAGAGACAAGGTTGGAAAAATTTTTAGAGACATCTTTACAGAAATTCTTTCAGAGACTTTAGGCCACTTTTATAGGGTATATGGCTCACTGCGCATCTGTGAAAGTCTTCTGATTTCTCTGGAGGGGGCGCCAAAAAGCAATCTGTGTCAGGCCGCCCGGATTCAAAATCAACCTCGAGCCTCCCCTGGTGAGATAGCATTCTCAGATTAGCAGGAATGACAAATCTGAAAGCTAGCCAATTTGCTTGCTTGGATTGAGACGTTTCTGCTACGTTTAATACAATTCAAGAACTGTTAGAAAATATTATGAAAGGTAAAAAAGTGATGAGGAAATGGAAGCGGAAGAGAGTGTGGAACAATTAGCGTACGCAGGGGAGTGTTGATGGGGTTTGTAACCCCCCATTGCAATGAAATTTTGTATATTTAACATAGGAATATATGAGTTGTAGCTCTGTAACCCCCCAATTAAGCCTATAACTTCCATTTACGAACTTCCTGCTTAGGAACTTTCTGCATGGGTGGAACAGCTACAAAGTTCTAACATCTTATAATTTTTTTCTTATTTCTTATTCTGTCTTATTATCTTATAATTTATTCTAATGTTTTAAAAAAAATGAAGAAATTGTATAAAAGGACAACAATTATTATTTCCTTAGAAAAGAATGTTTGCCATAAAAAAGCAAAACAATTACGCATCACTGATTTTTTTAATATAAATTAAAATAGGTGAGGATTAATGTATTTGAAATGGTTATAATTTTTTATTGTTAATTTTATTTATTTTGTTCTTTTGTACTGAACTTCTAAATAACAGCCACTTACGAAGGATGGTCACCTTTGCAGAACCCTGCTATTTACCGCTATATTCAGAGGTTTTACTGTACTAAAATCTGACTTGTATTTACACAAGATACATTTAGAATTATAAGATGTTATACAAGTGTCGAAAAAGTTCATGGAAGTAGTAATTTAATATATTATTTATTTAATTAGGAACTTTAAGATTTCATTTAATTGATTGTGCCTTGCATGACTTTCTCTCAAAACTATAAACACGCCATTACTGAGTACGTGCTGCCATCTGTTGTCTCTAAAGTTAATTAGACAATCCAAGCCGTCATTTTAATGCTGGTATTTTTCAATTCATCACAGCCTATTAATTCCAAATATTTACAGTCAAACACGTTATATCGATTTAAATTTTACCTGCATTTGATTTTAAATGATTGCATTTGTAAATAAGGTTAAACATGGCAATATTTAAAAAATTCATATTTCTAGGAAACCTTTTATTACCTAAGATATAGGTGTACGAAAGCAGCATCAATAATACTTTAATTACAGTTTTCAAAAATATAACTTATTTCTGGTGTTCTCATCAACCATATTTGCCTGCTATTTAAATATATATATTTTTTTTAAACTGAAGGGAGGGTTAGATACATGCCTTTCATATATTTTTGTATATTTTCTCTTAATATTTTAATTAACACTTTTGTAATCTTTCGTCAAATAACATGCGTTTCTTGTTTTTGACAATCGTATCGACCAGTGCCCTTCAGTGATTGGTCACAAATGTCATTTTCGGATCAAGTGGGTGAAGATTTACTTCCTAATAAGGGTGGTTGTGAAGAGTGACGTAAAGAAGGGGAGGAGCTTGGGAGTTTATGCTTCTCTCATTAAATATTAAGGTGCATTTTTCTCTTTAATATTATATCACATGATATTTTCTAAAGTTAATTAAGCTCCAGTCCGACATATTTTTTGTGAATTGCTACCCTAGTTGTGATTATTATTAGTTGTATTGGGCTTTGAAGGTCGCTTTAATGCACTGGCGCCGTCTCATTCGAATCGAAATATGCTTCCGGGACAAGAAATATGCAAATAAAAATATGCATCGACCAATGACGTTCAATCTTCTCAAGTATAAGGGGTTATATGCAAAATGTTCAATTTAATTTTCGAGGACTACCTTGCAGTAACGTAGATAAGTGGTGGAAAGGGTGGCGGTCGCCCCGGGTGCCACAATTCGGAGGGCGGCAATTAACCTTTAAAAGACAAAATTTATTTGTTTTGCTTTGTTACCCCATTGGGTGGAGGGCGGCAATGACAGTCACTTTCCCCGGGCGGCAAAATATTTAGCTACACCACTGCTACCTTGAACCAGCGGCGTAGCCTTGGTTGCAAGCCCCGGGGAAAGCTAAGTGTTGCGCCCGCTTAAACCCGTTAGCACTCCCCGTCACCGGTCCAATATTGAAATTTTGCGCCGGTGGCGTGCGGATGTCTGTTCTCTGCTGTCCGGGCTGGCCGGTGTCGGTTCCAGCTCGCTTAAGACGAAGTGTTTGGGACATTCATTTTGGCCGCCGGGCGGTGGTGGATCGATGTCTGCTTCTGCTATTCTGGGACCGGACTCCGCCCTCCCTCGTAATTCGGACTTCGTCGCTAGGGCCGTGCTTGGCCTTCTTTACATGACGGGATTTCGTCATCGTTTTCGTCCGCTGCGGTCGCTTGGGGGCCAGCTTTCGCCAACGGTGGATGATACTTTGGCATATTATGCCTGTCCGGATTATGCTGATCTCGTGCGCCCTGGTTGCGGGGAATGTTTTACGCCTGTTCGCTGCCGCTCGCGGCACCTCACCCACTCAACGGTGTCCGGTGGTTTCCTGTAGGAATACCGGCCGGCCCGGGGTGTTCTTCCGCGCCACCCATCTATTTAGGCCGCTCTTCGGGGCGGACTGATCGTGGATGGTCTCCGGACGACGTTGAATGACGACAATCATGTGAGCTGTGCGTCTCTGTACGCCTGTTTCGATCGACAATCATCCGCAATGCCCCCTCCTCCCAGTGTCCCTTCTCGGTCCACTGGTCGTCATATCATATGACAAAAGCCTGTCTGGGAATACAGCGCTGCCCCCTTCGGCGGCCACCTTTCCCATTGCCCTTCTTGCGAAAGAACGAACGGCACCCCCCATGCTACGACACTTCATTGAACGACGCAAGAAAAATCATTTGGCTTTGTAATTTCAATGCTACTACGTACTCGCCCAGTATAATAAAAATAATAATTAATAATAAAATAATAATTATATAATAA
>QLNU02013579.1:0-12576 GCA_006491805.2 Dysdera silvatica | reverse complement strand
GCACACTGGAAATGAATTGTAAACTGCCAAGTATATGCAGCAGGTAGAGGACATGAAAATAAACAATTTTTGTTTAGTCACTTTTTCCTAAAATTAGTCGTTTGGCCGCTACAGTGAATTTAGTGTTCGCATCCAGCGCATTCAAGGTTACCACATATGACAAAATGCGCCATTTAAAGAATTTCCAAAATTATTTAACGCCAACGGACGGCGGCCTTTCTCTGCTTGGCGACTTGGTATTGCCCCTAAGTGCTACTTCCCCTGTACACACATATGCACGCAGGAGAAGTTTCGCCCTTAGACGATACTTGTCGTACATTCATATCTGTATAGAGGGAAAGTAGCACGTAGAGGCTCGAAAAATCTACTGCTGGCCCGATGGAAGACTACATGAGTAATATTCCATTGCAGTAAAACATGCCCCCCTCACCTAACGCCGGTCCTGACTAATATATGTATTATGGATTATACATAGATTGTAATTAATTTATGTCAGTTTATGTGTATTTCAATAATATTAAATATCTTCGATATTTTTATCGACCCAGCTGAGATTTCTTTAGCATTGTCAATATTGTTTGACCCCAGTTTGGAATAATACAGTATGAGATATTCACTTATCAGTAATTACAACACTTCAACATTTACAAACTTTACTTTCTGATCTGTCAGACCATGACAAACAAGTTTTACATAGGAAGTTGTGTCCGGAAAGGCGACCGTTAGAGGGCGATGTTCGCAGGCGTACTGGAGACGGGGAAGCGGGATCATTTCAGGTGAGGGCGTTGCAGGAGAAGGATGCATCGGTTCAGTAACAGTGAATTGGCAGATATGCATTATGTTTATGGCGCCGTGGATGGAAATGGACGTGCCGCCGTACGCATGTACCAAGAGCGCTTCCCAAACAGACGTCTTCCAAGTCGTTTATTGTTTGGACAACTGCACCGCAGATTATGCGAGGCAGGTGTTTTCCAAATATCCTCTCACATCGGCCATCAACGTACTACACGCTCATCAGCTGTGCTACGGGAAATTGAGAAGAACCCGCGAATAAGTATAAGAGCAATCGAACACGACCTTGGTGTGTCTCGCTCCAGCGTTATGCGTACATTGCATGAGGACAACCTACACCCGTACCACATTCAAAGAGTACAGGCACTGGGCGCAGTCGATTATCCTCAACGTGTTGCATTCGCACGTTGGTATTTGGATGAAAGTCTCTCACATCCGGCATTTTCATCGTCGATTCTATTTACTGATGAAGCGACTTTTTCACGAGACAGTATCCTCAACCTGTGCAACACGCATATGTGAGAGCACGACAACCCAAGGAGTGCACGTGCCCATGCAAGTCAACAGCGCTTTAGCATAAACGTATGGGCTGGTATTGTCGGTGACTTTTTAATTGGTCCTTAATTATTACCTAAAAACGTGAACGGGGATACTTATAAGATTTTTTTTAGAAGAGGTGTTGCCGAATTTGTTGGATAAGGTTCCAGCAGCTTCACGCTGACACATCTGGTTTCAGAATGATGGTGGCCCCCCACTTTCCATTTCAGCACGAATGTGCGGGCCTACTTTGATTGGACGTATCCTCATCGCTGGATTGGCAGAGGCGGAGCAGTCTCATGACCACCACGATCCCCGAACTCACGCCCCTGCATTTCTTCCTGTGGGGATACATGAAGTCTCTGGTATACAACACACCTGTAACATCCGACTTCGACCTTGCCGCCAGGATCGTGGAAGCAGCGGCACATGTCCGTGAAAGACTTGGCCAATTTCAATGCGTCCGAGACTCCATGCGGCGATGTTGTGAAGCCTGCATTGTGGAAAATGGAAGGAATTTTGAACATCTTCTATGATGTAACTATGACTTTTTCCTTCATAACGCAGTCTTAAGTTTGTTAATAAAGTCATGTTAACACCGCTTTCGACTTCCTTTCTTTGTGTGGTGGTCACGTTGCTGTAGCACCGCACGGTTTCATTTCCAAACACAACTTCCTATGTTAAACTTGTTCGTTATGGTCTGATAGATCAGAACGTAGAATTTTTAAGTGTTGAAGTGTTGTAATTACTGAGAAGTAAATGTCTAATACAGCATTTGTCCGAACTGGGGTCAAACAATATTGACAAGGTCAAAGAAATCTCAGATGTCGATAAAATGTCGAAGTTATTTAATGTTATTGAAATGCACATAAACTGACAAATTAATTACAATCTATGTATAATTCATAATATATATTTTAGTCACGGCTGGCGTTAGGTGAGGGAGGGGCATGTTTTACTGCAATGGAATATTGCTCATGTAGTCTTCCATCGGGTCAGCAGCAGATTTTTCGAGCTCCTATGTGCTACTTTCCCTCTATACAGATATGAATGTAGGACAAGTATCGTCTAGGGGCGAAACTTCTCCTGCGTGCATATGTGCGTGTAGAGGGGAAGTAGAACTCAGAGGCAATACCAAGTCGCTAAGCAGAGAAAGGCCGCCGTCCGTTGGCGTTAAATAATTTTGGAAATTCTTTAAATGGCGCATTTTGCCATATGTGGTAACCTTGAATGCGCTGGATGCGAACACTAAATTCACTGTAGCGACCAAACGACTAATTTTAGGAAAAAGTGACTAAACAAAAATTGTTTATTTTCATGTCCTCTACCTGCTGTATATACTTGGCAGTTCATAATTCATTTCCAGTGTGCTAAAAAAGGCAGTTTTATGATTATTTCTCACTATGTGGTACGCAGATCCGGATCAGAAAAGTGAATTCCGTATGTTTTTGTCTCTGCTGTATTATTAGGTAAATCACTTAAATTCTGTGTGGAAAAAATATTTTAATTGATGTAATTGGTTACGCAGCCGCGAGGTGGACGTATACACTAAATTCACTCTATTGCGAAACCGGTTCCGTTTCGGACATGGGTTCCATTGGCCGATATGTTTCATTTGGTGTCCTCTACAACCTCTAGAAGTTTGGAAACGACCTTCTGGGACACCCTGTATATGTGTGGATATATGCAGCTGTAGTCTCCCACCGTTATCAGCCTGTAAACCCCTTCTTATGAGCTTTCTGCTTACGCCTATGATTTACGCTTATTTGTGATACACGATAATTATAAATCAGCTTAGGATACATAGTTAAAGATATCATTAATAACTATATCTGTCAAACCCCCAGACCTCCACGTAACGCAATGCTTTCTTTGTGCGAATTTCACCCAACAAAAGCAGTTAGTATTTCCAATCAATATTCAAAACCTGATACACGGTCTCACCTAGTATGGCGGAGGCTGTCCTTGCCTCATAAAAACACAACCAACCAACGCTTGCGTCATAAAAACACAACTAACCAATGCTTGCGTCATAAAAATATAATCAACTAATGCTTGCGTCATAAAAATACAACCAACCAACCAAAAAATCCATATTCAAGAATCATGATAAGACCAAAGATTTTATTTTCCTTTGAAGCCATTCATCTTATTTTCGTTTTTTAGATGTTAAGAAATTTCACTGAGAAGTCTAGCTCCAATTGTATACATATTTTGCAGCAAATAATTTCATCTAAACAGTTTTTAGATTATTCCTAAAACGTTTATCCCAATTCTGTAATGATAATTCAACCTTATAGTATTAACAAGTTCAATACTGCATCCGCTTTGAGACATAATCATAAATAGCGTGTAAATAGTTATATTGTTTTTCGTCATGTGTCTCCTACCTATTGTGTGGCGCAGAATGACCCTTGATGACCTTGCGCCAATGTAATACAATCAACCAACCTGTTGCAACGTCCTTTATACATAATTCTTATTATTATATCAGACTCGGTACACAAAATTTTGCCGCCCTAGTCCATAGTCTAGCATAGCCCGTTGGGAAATACGGCACAGCTTATTTGTCGAACTGATTTCCATTTACTTGCTATATTTTTGAATAGAATAGCTTGAAGCAAATATTCAGTTTCTTTGGCTTTGCCGTCAGAAATGCCGCATCGTTTTGAAAATCCATTATGTATAATTTCTTTAATAATATTTTTACTTTGTTTTGACATCAAAGGAACATTAGCTGGCACCGTCATGACGATTCGCTGGCGGGTAAATTTATGAGCCATGTTGAATCCTATGACTAAATAATGTCAATTTCACCGACTCCTCAAGGAAGATAAACTATACAGAATTTTTAATGTTATATAACTACTAATGGAGCATTTAAGAGCAGCTACTTTTTTTTATAAATGAAACACCTTTAACCTGCGAGAAAGCGCGCGGGGTGTTTCGCACCCCACAACTTACAATTTCTGAAAAGAACCGTTCACCCCTGCTTTTGAAACTGGTCAAACTCTTTCCTTCAAAGTCACAATCTTTTGGGGTAGGGTGACAAAGTGAAAATTCCAGTTACTGTTCCCCGTAAAATTGGACATTTTTTATGAAATAATGCTATATAATTAGATGGGGTGCAAATCACCCCGCGCGTACTTGCCCACGTGTTAATGATTCTTTAAACATAAAGAATAATCGCGATTTTGCTTCGTGGTACTTTTTTTGGATGATGTCTTAACTTAAGAACATTTGGTTGATTTTGAATTTTCGAGTCGTTAAATTTGAGCAAAAATTATATAAATTAAAAATACCTCAATATAATCAATTTAACTTGTTTATGACGTAGCAATAGATGACTGGACGCATAAAAGGTACTATGTTCGATAAATCGCAATATTAAAATGTGAATATGTTGGAATCTAATCGAGCTAAAATCACACCTGTTGTGTTTCTTGCCTTATCCAAATTGAAGTCAGACTATGACGACTCAAAATAAGAAATTTAAGAGTCGCAAATATTTTTGGGAGTTTTGAATGTAGTTGACCTAAGTGAAAGCAAAATCTTACTAACCCGCGAGCAGGTGCGCGGGGTGTTTCACACCACACAACTTACAATTGAAAAGAATCGTCCACCCTTGCTTCTGAAACTGGACAAACTCTTTCCTGTTGCCTTCAAAGTCACAATCTTCTTGGGTAGGATGACAAAGTGAGAATTCCGCTTATTGTTCTCTGTAAAATTGGACGTTTTTAATGAAATAATGCTATGTAATTAGATGGGGTGTAAAACATCCCGCGCGCGTTCTCGTGCTCCTCTAATCCGCGCGCCTGCCTGCTCGCGGGTTAAAAATTGGGGTTTTGACCACGTTTTCGCGTTTCTTTCTCACTATACGCAGGGATTGGGATAAGAATGAGCAGTCATACCCACAGAAATGGAATGGAGAATATTTTCGTTCACTGATAAAACTTTCGCCAAGAATGGAGAATTTAATTCTTTTTAGTGAGTGAGTTATTATTCTCGTTCACTTTAAAGAATCGTAATTCACATTCTTTCATTCATCTCGCACCTCTTCGTTCATTTAATAACCTTATATTTAATAAAATAGTTCCTGCGACGTCTCCTACACTGTATTAAACTTCTGGTAAACGTTTAGTATATAGTAAATATTGCTATTGACCAGCGTTTGTATTTTTGCGTAATTTAGTTAAATGTATTAAAATTAATTTAATTTTTATTTAACTAAGGTGTATATATAAATTTTATAAAAAATAACCTTCCCCTGGTTAAAAGAATGTGGGACAGATACGACGTCATCATGCCTATCAAGCTCTTCCATATTTTCCATTTCATTCAACTATCCTTTGCATATAATCTGTTTTCTAATAATGTATTAATTATAATTTGTGTTTTAATAATGTATTAATTATAATCTGCTTTTCAATAATGTATTAATTATAATCTGTTTTTTAATAATGTATTAATTATAACCTGTTTCTAATAATGTATTAATTGTAATCTGTTTTTTTAATAATGTGTTAATTATAGTCTGTCTTTTAATAATGTATTAATTATAGTCTGTTTTTTAATAATAATCGTTTTTTAATGATGTATTAATTACAATCTGCTTTTTAATAATGTATTAATTATAATCTGTTTTTGTGGAGAGACTTTTTGTTGAACTTCCATTGAGATTGGAGTATACTTCCTACAATCTTAAATTTTAGATACCAAGGACTGAATTGGTATCTAGACCATAATTCTAAATTTCACAATTGTGGAAAATTTATTTCATAGTGCGATATTTTGCATTCTCTTCGTTTATAGCCTTGTTTTTAGATATTTATTATCGTTTATCAGTTCTCGTTAACGAGAATGATACCCAAACGTGTTTTAAAAGATTTGCAAGTGGCATTAACTTTCAATTTTATTCGGCATAAATTCTAAATAATAGGAAAAATGAGTTGAGGCTGTAACGTTTCATGAATACAGATGGACCTATGTGAAGTGATTTTTAGATTTTGAAAATTAACACCCCTAGGCACAGAATATGCAGGCGCCCCTTTTACTTTTTTAAATAGAAAAGAAAAAAATTTCGAAAATTTCCTTTAAAAAAAATCGTGTCTATCGCCCTCTTAACTTTTTATATGTGTGTGACAGTGGTTTTTCACATAGTCATTCAAACTACTACTTTTATATAATAACAAATAATTTGTTTTGAGTTTTCAATCGCCACCCTTAGGCATATGCCTTACATGTTCTCATTTCTGTAAAGTTTCTCCTGTCATTACCATGTACGAGATATATGGGATATGGAAAAGATCTTCATCATCCCGTTAGTCATCTCAGCAACAGGGATAGTACCAAAAACGCTTGCGACGAATTTGGAGATACTCAACATTGACCCAAACACCTACATTGAAATACAAAAAGCCACAATCCTAAACACGTGTCACATTGTCAGGAAGTTTCTAGACATGGCACATTAAGAAGTGATGTAAAAAGAGGCTTGGGAACATGGCGCTCTGCCCGTCCCAAAGCCTGTTTCCGCCAAGAATGGGCGAGGAAAACTTTTTATTTTTTTTTAGTCCTATCTTTCTCTACAAGGAGTACCGCCAATTGCATATACATTTCCCGTGGGTATGTGGAGCACAAAATTTTGAGAAACTGCGATTTAAAAGATTAGTTTCTGTGCCGTTCAGAAAACTGGCTTTTCAACTTCCTTTTGAATCATTTGGAAGACTTGCTTTTGTATCACTTAGAAAATTAGTGTTTTAATCATCGAGAAGACTAGCTTTTGAATCATTTAGAAAACTTGTTTTTGAATTATTGAGAAGACTTGTTCTGAATCATTTAAAAGACTTGTTCCTGAATTTCTTAAAAGACTTGTTTGAATACATTTATAATTTTACATTCAAACCGACTCTCCTTTTTAAAAAAAGACAGAAAAATCACCGAACCGAACGCCCTCATATCTGATTGGTTGAATTTTTATAGCGTAAGAACAACAAGTGTAATTCTACGCTAAACAAGGTGAGACCATCCATCGCCCTCACATCATTAGACGTATGCTCTTCTCGCCAATTTACCCTAACTCGCCGCACGTAATTTTTTCTTCGTGTTAATTCTGGCAGGCCGGTAGCCAAGCCGGGGCCAGCATAGGCGAGGCCCCATCGAGCTATCTATCTATATATCAGGTTTTCCTCGCCCTCTTTCTTTCCTCCTAAACAGGCTTTGGGACGGGCAGAGCGCCATGTTCCCAAGCCTCTCACATCATTTCTTAATGCGCCATCTAGAAACTTCCTGACAATGTGACACGTGTTTAGGATTGTGGCTTTTTGTATTTCAATCTAGGTGTTTGGGTCAATGTTGAGTATCTCCAAATTCGTCGCAAGCGTTTTTGGTACTATCCCTGTTGCTGAGATGACTAACGGGATGATGAGGATCTTTTCCATACCCCATATATCTCGTACTTCATGTCTGAGATCTTGGTACTTGGTGATTTTCGTTGTGTAGGTTGTCTGTATGTTATTGGTGTTGGGTACTGCTATGTCGATTAAGTACGTGGTCTTATTCGATTTATCGACGAGGGTTATGTCAGGACGGTTATGTGGGACTGTCTTGTCTGTTATGATTGCTCTATCCCAGTAAAGCTTGTGTGTTTCGTTCTCATGCACGGTCTCTGGCTCATATTTGTAGTACGGGCATTTTTCTGTCAGAAAGCCAGCATTCGCTGCCAATTTCTGGTGGACTATTTTCGCTACTTGATCGTGCCTATGTTTGTAGTCTGACTGCGCAAGGATCTTGCATCCTGCCATCACGTGTTGGATTGTCTCCGATGCCGCATGACAGTGTCTGCATTTGTCGCTTTCTATGTCTTTTCTCTGGATGAATTTCTGATTGTTCCTTGTTGCGATCACTTGGTCTTGGATGGCTAGCATGAATCCTTCTGTCTCTGGCTGGAGAGTGCCTTTGGCCAGCCAAGAATTTGATGCCTTTTTGTCAACGTGTGGTTGTTGCAGGTCATTGTAGTGCCTGCCATGTAATGGTTTTCCGGCCCAAGATCTTAGTTTCTGTTCATTATATTATTCACACAGGTGTGTGTCATTGTATTATTGCTCACAGGTTTAGTGGCGTGTAATTTGCATCTGCTTGTATTATGGCTTGGATGAGTGGCGATCGGGGACTCTTCAACTGGAAGTATTGCCTCATGCTCTGGATCTGCTTGTCATGTAAGTCTTTGAGGTCCGCTTGTCCGCGTCCTCCTTCTTCCCGGGGTAGTGTTTGCCGTTCAATTGCCGTTGCAGGGTGTAGTTGTCCAGCTCTTCTCTGGATGGTTCTCATTTTCCGCTGGAGTTGTTCTAATTCAGTGTTGGACCATTTGATGATCCCGAAGGAGTAGGTGAGCACTGGTACCGCATATGCGTTAATTGCTTGCGTGGTGTTCTTCCCGCTCAGTTTCGTCTTCACAATGCTTCTAAGTCTTTCTTGGAATGCTTGCGTGAGCTGGACCTTGACTTTCTTGTGCTCCTGCTGCCGTTTTTGCATTATCCCTAGGTATTTGTAGGTTTCGCCCTCGCCCAAGGTCTTCAGTAGTCTCCCGTCTTCGAATTCGATGCCTGGTAAATCTTCTTTGCTATTCTCCTGTATTTTGCACTTATCGAGGCCGAATTCCATTCCTATGTCCTTGGAGAATGTCTCTGTTATACTGATGAGTTGTCGGAGTTGGGTGATTGTTGGCGCGTATAGCTTGATGTCATCTACGTACATGAGGTGGGAGACTTTATGTAGGTTTCTCTTGTCTTTCTTCAGCATGTATCCGTATTTACTTGTGTTCAGCATCCTTGACAAGGGGTTCAACGCCAAGCAGAACCACTGGGGGCTTAGTGCGTCTCCTTGAAAGATTCCGCGCCGGATGGGGATCTCGGCCGTTTCTATTTTACTGTCTGGCGTGTTTAGCTGTAACCTGGTTCTCCATTGTTTCATGCTGCTCTGTAGGAATCGGATGATTGAGGGATGCACTTTGTATATGCTGAGTATTTCAAGGAGCCACGAGTGCGGAACAGAGTCGAAAGCCTTCTTGTAGTCTATGTATGCGGTGTTGAGTTTTCGCTTTTGTTTTCTTGCTTGTTCCAGGATAACTGAGTCGATGGTAAGCTGCTCTTTACATCCCAGAGTCCCTTTCTGGCATCCCTTTTGTTCTTCCGCCATTAAGTTGTTGCTTTCGCTGTGCCGGCTTATTTTTTCAGAGATGCACCCCGTGAGTATCTTATACAGGGTGTTAAGGCACGTAATGGTTCGGTATTTCGCTGTTACTGCTATCCTGGTTCTTCAGTAGGTTATTTTCTTGCAGGGGAATTCAGGCATTTTACCAGAGTCTTCAATTATCGCCGTAAGTTCCTTGGCTAATGGGCCATGGGTGCTGGTAAATTTCTTGTACCAGAAGTTGTGTATGCCGTCAGTACCGGGAGCTTTCCAGTTGTGCGTACGTTGGATTACCTGCTGGAGTTCCTCTATCGTGATGCCCGTATACTCCATCTCTTCTATTCCGCTCACAGCCTCCATTTCTTGCTGAATCCAGGGGGCGCTTTTGTGCTGTACTTCATTGGACCATAGTGTCTTCCAGAAGGTCTCTATTACTGCTGGCTTTGGGGCTTCGTACTTGGCTTGGGTTCGCTGATGTCTCTTGAAGCTTCCTGTAGAAGGCCTTCTGGTTTGTTTGGAATTGCATGTTCTGTTGTTTTCTGTTGGCAAATTCTTTGTATTTCCGGAGTCTTCTGGTGTATACACCCAGTTTTTGTTTGAGGGTATCCAAATATTCGCTGATGTGTTTATTGGGCTCTTCGTGTCTTGTATGGGTCCTATTTCTCTTAAGGGCCATCTTCACTTTCCTCACTAATTTCTTACCCCTATTTCCCTGCATGTACTGAGTTATTCGCCCTATGCTGCCTAGGAGCATTCTTTTTTGCAATCTCGCTTGCCATGGTGGTTGGGGTTTTGTTTCCTCTGTTATTTCAGCCTTCGTTCCTTACTTCGTACCCATTGGCGCGTGATGCCACTACAGCTGCATAGTATATGGCAGTGTGTATTTCCCGTAGGAAGTTGTGGTTCTGTAGGTATACTGGCAGGGTTTGCTCATTAAGGATCTTGGTTGCTTTGCAGAGTCTCCAGGATGCCGGGTTGACGTGGTATTTTTGGTCTTGTTGCCGCATCCAATCTTTCATATTCCGCCAGAGCACATTGTAAATCTTCCATTTTCTCCACGTCCTTCCTCTCTTCATCTTCCCTGCTCGGTTGGGGCGATACTTTTACGCTAGTTGGTGCTTCTGGGTTCGCCTCACTAGTTGGAGTGTTTGCTAGATGTATATATATATATTAGGCCCCAGTTGCCCCTTCATCCCGGCTACAGGCCTATATACTGGTATTTAAGAAGGTGGTCTCTATTATTAAATAGTAGTTGTATGGAAGCATAAAGAAAAACAACAGCTACTTGTGGATGCAACCGTAACCAGTGACGTAGGAAAGGGGTTCAAGGATCGCAAGTTCCCTGTTGGATAACAAGGTACAATGCTTTCATTAATACCGAATGACTTGATTTTTTTAAACTATTTGAGCACCCCCACCCCCATAGTTTTTTAATCATTATGCTCCTGACCTTAATTATTTTTTTTTTTTTTTCTAAATTCCGTGAAAGTTTCTTGTTTGGACGTAAAGCCTCAATTACGGGCGAGTTTACATGCTTCTCCGTGGCAAATTTACTCGCTGCTGCTAAACTCTCTCAGTGTAATAAAGTTATTTAGTTAAGTCGCCGCTCGCTCGGCTAGTGGAGTTGAGAACTAGGCTATTTTTCACGTTACTCGCCCAGATTTTATCGAATTTGATTGGCTAAAACAACCCCTTACGTCATACGTGTATGACGTAGGTCACGAGTGGGCGGAGCTGGAAGCCCGTTTAAAAAACAATTATTGTTAGTAGCCGTCTATTGAGCGACTTTTAGAATTTGTGCGTAATCAAGACTCGCTGAGCGAGTTGCAACTCACTCACACGCTGACTAGTTTGCAAGCTAGCGAGGAGCGTATAAACTCCAATATAATCTAAAACCAATATAATTGAAGCTTTAGACTTGCAAATGGGTTAGAGAATCGTTTTGTTCTTAAGCACTATGTTTTTCATATGACAGACTCTCTGAGGATAGATTATATATGAAGAGCGCCATGATTATATATGAAGAGATTATATATAACCATATGGCGAAGGTATTCAATTAACAACCAAAGGCTTCAGACTCAGATCTTACCTCCATCATGGTTTTTCTTTTCATTATAAAATATGCATAAGCTCATATTTAAAACACCATAGTCAAAATGAATCAATCACTTCATGTAATTGCGTATAACCATTCTATATAAAATTTACATTTAATATGCCAAATATATATATATATATATATATCACTTTTGAAATATCTTTCTTACAATATTGTCAAGTTCTTTGTACTTTTCATAAGGAATGATCCCTTTCGTGTGAAGCCTCTGAAGAATCTAAAATATACAAAAAGAAATTTAAAGAAACACCCGAAACAAATTTAGAAACAAATTATTAAATCATCATAGATTCATTTAGTCAGACGTTATTTCATCACATAACTGACTACATGTTTGGTTAATGATCAACAAATTCACATCACAATGAAGTTATGCAGCACATAGCAAAGGAAATGAATGGGGGAAAAAAATATATTTTGGTTTGTAAAAAGCTTGGGAGTTCAAATGCGTTTATGTATTGCATTATACCAGAGTAAAAAACATACTTTACAGGTATAACCAGTAACTAGAACTTGTATTTTGAATTCACAAATGTATAATTTCGTCATAGAAATACATACGATTTGGTTATAGAAAATGAATTTGATTTGATTATAAGAAGTACATATAAAAAATGTGGTTATACAAAATGTACATTATGTGTTATATAAAATGTACATAATATTATATAAAATGCGTATAATGTTACACAAAATGTACATAATATTATATAAAATGCGTATAATGTTACACAAAATGTACATAATATGGTTATATAAAATGTACATAATATGGTTATATAAAATGCACACAATATGGTTATAGAAACTTTCCATACAATGTATGGATATAGAATACGCACACAATGTAGATATAAGAGCTAAACACAATGTAGATATAAGAGCTAAACGCAATGTAGATATAAGAGCTAAACGCAATGTAGATATAAGAGCTAAAC
>QLNU02013575.1:0-15409 GCA_006491805.2 Dysdera silvatica | reverse complement strand
GAAATTTGTACTATCGCTCCAGGTTGTCTCTGTGGTAACAGCTTAAAAAGCATGAGGAACGAAGATAATGAAAACATTGTTGTGATTCTTATTACAGAGATTCTAAGCTGTTCCCACTCACAGCAATGAATTTATTTTAGTGTAGGAGAGTGATGATTTTGCTCTGAGTGCCGCAGCTATGCTATATAACCTGTGTATTTCACGTTAAGCATTAACGTAAAATAAACAGAAGTTATACAGCATGTTAAGCATTACATCAAGGACATAAAATTACCTAAAATACCATTGAGGGCCAAAGGTGTTGAGGTAAGATGTCCTAGTTATCCAGAAGATATGGACACCTGATGATTCCTGTATACGCATCAGAGACAAAAACGAAAAAACAATGATGAAGGTATCAAAACAAAGGTACGTGCAACTTATGGATAAATACTAACATAAAAATACATTAAGATGAAATATCTGCAACGTTACAATAAGTTCGCGGAACATTTACAGAATTAAAATCCGAACAAAATAATTCACATGTAAACAAAGTAAACGTTTCATATTGACAAGTGTCATAACATTACAATCAAACGATCCTCGGTTTCTCCAAGGAATGGGAACGTATAACAATTGATATAGTTCTGGTTACATTGAACAGTTTCACCATAAGGAATTGAAAATATGTTATAACAATATAAATATTTTCTAGTTTCATTCTGTCAGTATAATTCCAAATCTTGTCTATATTTTGCAGTCTTTCGATTAAAGTGTTACAGCTTAAAATTTGGTGAAAAGGACTTAATGTTACAACCAGATGTAGAAAACAATGCTTCATCCTGCCATGCAAAAAGTTAGGCCATGAATTATTCGGGTCCAGCTAGTTCGCACGTGTCATTAGATGAGCACAACATCCCTTAATTCAGCCAGAAACAGTTTTCTGTGCTTGCTGAAAATTGGGATCCTTTGAGATGTCACACTTTCTTCGCAAGGATGCGATATGTGAAGGAGCATCGTAGAAGAAAAAGAAAACGAAAACAAAGATGATCAGGTTTTGGGAATCGAGATCGCAATACCAGGCGATATGATAGGGCAGCAGTGGGAAAAGACTTTTAGGTATGACGAAGCCCACGCCGCCCAGAAAAGGCCGGGTGGACGTTGTGTAGTTGTCTAATGTGCATGAATGAGGTTAAGCGGACAAAACACATGTGAGGGATAAAAGTATCCGGAGTAGGGTGGGTAGGCATAAAAACAAATAAAATTGTAAGTTTGTTAATAGAGTACGAAGTTGCTTCTTGAATTATGTTATTGTGTTACAGGATCTGAGCTCAAGAGGAAGAGAGTTCCACAATCTTGGACCTATTGCTCCGATGTAAGATAATCCTAGATCAGTCCTATCATTGGAAATTCTTAATAGATTGACAGTGCTAATTCCATAGGTATGTCCAGGTTGATCAATGGCGGAAATGTCAACCAAGGCGTCAGATCTTGTGTAGTGATACATAAATATAGCAGTCTTATAATCAAAGAGATCATCCAAGGCAAGTATATTGTAATGTATGACAGAGGCGGCAAAGGAGAGAACGTCGAAACAGTTACTCTTTAAAAACGGTTTTGCAATGTAGTAAGTCATCAGAGGTTACCTTTTGCTACCTTGCCCCAAAGGAAAAAACGATAATTTGTATAGGGAAACAAGAAAAAATGATATCAATTAACGGAAATGTAGGGGGTATTAAGAAACTAATGTTTCGAATGGCGCCAAGATTTCTGACAATCTTTGACGAGATTTCCTGAATTTTTGACTGCCATTTTAGATTAGACTGTATGGAAATCCCAAGTGATTCAATTTCTCTTGAGAGTGGACTGATGTCGTTGCCTATTGAAATCGGGTGTTGGGCGTGAAATATATTCCACTTAGGTATGAAAAGGAGACATTTAGATTTTTTACATATGAGACAAATAAATTTTATGTGAAAAATTCAGCATAGCGTTTAGTAGCTTCACAACCTACAGGAATAGGAATGTGGATATCTTTGTTGGCAAGAAAAGCGCCAATATTATCCGCGAAGCAAGTAATTCTAAGGCACATAGACAAAAATAAAATATCTATATAAAAATAAACAAAAGAAAACTGAGAATTAAACCCTGAGGGACACTTCGTAGAGCACTTATGCAGAATCAAGTGTGGACTGCCCAGATTAACAAATTATCTGGCGGCGCAGTATACTTTTGCGCCATAAAAAAGCCAAACAAACAAACAAACAAATTATCTAGCGATCGCCAAATTTTAACTGATACTTGGCGATCTTTATCGAAGAGATAGTTACAGAAGCAGTCGTTCGCTAAACACTGAATACCAGCTAATGAAATTTATAAAGCAGTCTATCATGGTTTATTGTATCAAAAGCCCTAGAGGGATCGAAAAATAGTCCTAGTGATGAACGTCAGCATCAAGAATGAATAAATAACATTAGTAACTGAAAGAAGAACGTCTTCAGTAGATTTATTAGGTAAGAACCCAAATTGACTAACATTAATGATAGAATTAAACTGAAAGAAACCACAGAGTTGTTTGTAAAGCAATTTTTCAAGTATTTTATCAAAGATGGTCAATATAGAACTTTAATCGATAGCTTGTAGCATCAGATTTTAAATGAAGTTTAAAATTTGGGTTAACTGATGCTATTCTAAAGACCTGTGGAATGCATCCAGTGGAAAAACAAGGTTATATATGTATAAAAGAGGAACGGAAAGGGAATTAGCCGAGGATTCAATGCCTAAGTGGTGCATCAGCATACGTGAATGATTATAACATATGAAAGCGAAGAACAGCGAAACGGAATATGTACAACGCAGTTACAGAAATTTTAATTAATGATCAAAAATTAAGGGAAAGCTATATTGCCACAGCAGAATATTTACATTTTTGTAACGATGTTGTTAAGCTGTTGAAACTAAAAATAAAAATAAAAGCAGATACTTAAAATACTTTTCATATTTTGAAAACCAATAATTTTAAAAACAGCAAATTATTTCTAATTTTATAGATTTAAATTGCTGTTACGAAATAAAATTCGGCCGTTGGCTAAGGCCATTTATCTCAATATAAAATTTGCATATTTAATAATTGTAGAAGATGCACATATTCAGGCAATGAAAGCGTTTTTGGAGCTAACGCTAAGTGTATATTTTTTTGAGCATTTATTTCAGTTTATGTATTTAGGGGTTATTTTTGATAATATTTTATATTCTATGGGCCAGCTCTTTAAACGCATGCGATATTATACTCAGAAGTCACTAAGCGGCTGGAAGTTTCGAATTATATTAAACCAGAATAACGAAATAGATTAGTACGGATTAACCCAAAACGACAACACTAACCAATAATTCCCAAAGATGGTATTTGTTTTGCTGAGAGTGAATGCCACAGAGTGAAAATTGTGATTGCAGTGTCAAATACTAAAAGTTTCATATAATATTCCATGAGTTTCGGATCTTCCTCCTCCTTCTTAAGATAATGTTGATATTCTTTGCTTTTTTCTTAATTTGTTTCTTTCGCTTTTTAAGTGTTCCTTGTGAAATTCTGGAGTAAATTATTTCCAAAAGGAAAACAATAAATGATAAGATATAGCAAGGAAGCACAATCCAAAAAGCTCCTACAAGGTCGCTAATATTCAGCGACCTAATTTCTGAACTTTTACCTCCTCGAGGTGGCTCTTTCAATGCCAAATGAAAGAAGAAATCATTTAAAACTTTTTCATATATTCCGGCTTGAAGAACTCTATTAATTGTCCGGATAAATTTCCTTTTGAAAGGAAAGTGTTTGCTGAAAGTAACCGCCGAATAAAAGAATTGAAAATTATCTGAGGATATATGAACGTTTTGTGCTTCCCCGCTTTCGTATACTAAATATTCAAAAAAACTCTTTGTACTTAGAAAGCCATATTTGTTCTTGATAAGCGCTAAGATATTGCTATTATAAGGTACAATAGCGTCTTCATGATCTTCGAAATACTGGAATAATGATGACGTTATACCATCGTAACCTCCGCCGTTCTTATATTTAAATAACAAATCAAAAGCAGCTTGAAAAGCACCAATTTTGACGGTTCCTTTTTGACTTGCTAGGATCAGGTCGTTTAGAGAGTTAATCTGCGGGTCCATGACATGCGCCATGAGAAACGAGAGAAATACACCTTTGTAACTGTACATCAATACACTCATAAGCAACAGATAGAATACGATGAAAATCTTAAGCGGAGTTGGACTGCTTCTGACAGCACCCAAATTCCCACTGCCATTCAGCAGTTCAAACGCAGATATCCAGGTGTCTTTCAACTTTTCTTTGGATTTTATTTTCCGGTAAATGACAACCACAACAATGCAAACAAGAAAAGTCAGTACAGCAAATATCCACGTTGAAACTCCAAACGGATATAAAAACGAAAAGTCTTTTGAAGCTTCTTCCGCCACTTTTACTGCAAAAGTAATACTGTCAAAATAGTACGGAAAACTGTAGTCTACAAATTCCATTGCAGAATCGATCATAGCCAACCTTTCGATTGCCACGTCTGCCTTTCCTTGTTGAAGCATGCCAAATAAACCAGTCCAAGAACCATTCTTCTGTCTGGAACCCCAGTCGGAAATTTCGGGAGGTACTATTTCATAGTCAAAATTCAAAATCTGGGATAGAATCTTAAGAAATTCATACTCACAACCTCCAACTGCTTCATAATGCCCATTTACTTTTCGGTAAGAAAATAGACCGGTAATGTTTATAGCAGCAATTTTCAGCTTCATAACAACTGTGAGTATTGTGAATTGAGATGTTGCTCAAACTCGAATGAAGGCATTCCCTTCCATAGGAAAACGTTCATGCTTCATTGAATAGCAATCTTTCACCAAATAATCATTAAATGAGGTAGTATAAGAAATTTGGGACCAATATTAAACACGTAACATTTCGAAAACATGCGCTCTTCGTGATACATTATTAGAGTTATTGTTTACTTATCTCATCGAAGCTAATAGCGTGCACCAAACTAAATGGCCTTTTTGAAAGTACAATATTTTTCTTCGGTAACCATTGGATACAACTGGATTCGGAAGCGTATTAAAAATAATTTGTTATCAAGGCAAAAACATTATGGTTAATATGATAAAAATAAAAATATATTTTAGCTTAATTCCCCAGGATAAGGAAATCGTAGCAAATCAAGCAACTAGTACTTTCCGAACCCTAAGCGCCTCTTTGCAATTATAAATACTAAGATTAATGCTATATCCTGTTTTGCTACTCGGACTAAATTAAAAGAAATGCTCCTGCCTATTAATGGAAATATATATATATATATATATATATATGGCCTGCAAAAGGGTTGCTGGTATCTAACTGGAAGGAGACCCACACGCTGAACGTATGTGACGATGTGTGGAACCGGCCGGGCCAGTAACCTAGTGTCCTACCCCGCCTTCAAGTGGTGCAGGCTGAGCTTTCTATTTATGTGGCAAATTAATATTTGCTGCACGGATAGAAAGGCGGAAGGGGAGGGCTAATTCACCAACCCGTCTAGCCAGCGTGGTGAAATTATGGCTAATTCCTCCATTATGTTGACACACCAGAAACCATGGCCCCTAGTCTCCAGGTGCTGGAGTGCTCCTGATCAAGGCAGCGGTCAGTGTGGCATGAAAGCAGGGGGTGCTAAGAATCACTGGAATGGCCCAGGCTGCCGTTTGTTATTGACCTTGGCAACGTATAATGGACGATCCCTTGCTTCTGAAGCAAAACTTCAGGAATTGGAAGAGGAACTAGACAAGATCAAATGGGACATTGTAGGACTCAGTGAAGTTAGAAGAAAAGGTGAAGAGTTGGTGGAACTTAAAAGTGGACATTTGTTTTATTATAGAGGAACGGAAACTGGAAGAACAAGTGGTGTTGGCTTCTTAATCAACAAAAGAATTAAAGACTGTCTTCTGGAAGTTGAAAGTACATCAGATCGAGCAGCGAGGCTTGTTGTTCAACTAACCCAGCGATACCAACTTCAAATAGTACAGGTATATGCACCAACATCAAGCCATACCGACGAAGAGGTTGAAGAATTTTATGAAGAAATCAAAGAGTTACACACCAAAGGGAAACAACATATCAAGCTCATCATGGGGGATTTCAATGCAAGAATTGGACAACAGGAACAAGGAGAGACATCGGTTGGTAAATACGGATATGGGGAAAGGAATGAACGTGGCGATCAACTCATCGAATTTGCAGAAGCTGAAAACCTTAGCATCATGAATTCATTTTTTAAGAAGAAACCGCAAAGAAAATGGACATGGAAACACCCAAATGGGGGAACTAGTGAAATTGACTAAATTGATACTAAATTAGAAAGGCAGAAGCTCATTAGGAAACAAGTAAGTAAGAGGGTGGATCTAATGAAACTGAAAGTAAATACCGAGGCATTCAAGTTGGAATTAAAAAATCGCTTTTCTGCACTGGAAGGACTTATTGAAGAAGTTGATATCTCAGAAGCAAATGAAAACATTGTTAAGACAATAGTTGAAACTGCTGGGGAAATTGGTGGTGTAACCTGTAAAAAGCACAATAGCAAATTATCTGAGAAGACGAAACAGCTCATGAAAAGGCGAAGAGATATGAAGGTGGACAATCAAAATACCAGTTCCAGGATTGAGTACATAGAACTTTGTAAAACTCTGCGCAAAAGCATGAAAGAAGATATAAGAAAATTCAATTGTGAGTTAGTAAGGAAGGCCATTGAAAATAACAAGAGCCTTAGGGTTGTTAAAGGAAGTTTATCTGTTGGGAAGAAACACATCATTGCATTAAAAGGAGAGGATGGCACCGTAACAAGAAATAGGGAAGAAATACTTAGAAGAGTTGAAGAATTCTACAAAAATCTATACGAAAGTAACAGTGGATTAAACGAAGACATTGAAATAGTCGAAGGAACAGCTCCTAAAATCTTAAAAGAAGAAGTTTCATTTGCAATAAAAAATATGAAGAAAGGAAGAGCCCCTGGTGATGATGGTATTACATTAGATATCCTAAAAGAAGCTGGAGAATATGTAGAAGACATACTTGCAAAATTCTTTACCAAATGTCTTAACAGCGGTAACATACCAAACCAATGGGATTCTGCAACAGTAATTCTTTTGCATAAAAAAGGTGATAAAGAGGATTTGAAAAATTACCGACCAATTAGCTTGTTACCTGCTATTTATAAAATCTTCACAAAAGTGCTAACACATCGCCTGCAGAAAAAATTAGATGCAGCTCAACCAAGAGAACAAGCTGGATTTCGAAGTGGATTCAGTACAGTGGACCATATTCAAGTATTAAGAGAATTAATTGAAAGAACACATGAATATGAACTTCCATTGTGTGTTGCATTTATTGACTATGAGAAGGCCTTTGACTCTATTAAAACATCAGCAGTCATCAACTCTTTAAGATCAACAGACATCGAGGATGTGTACATTGACATGGTGAAACGTGTGTATAAAAATGCAAGTGCAAAATTTCGGTTACATAAAGATACCAAAACTATCAAAATTGGTAAAGGTGTGAGGCAGGGAGATACCATTTCTCCAAAACTTTTTACTTCAGCTTTACAGATGATTTTTCAGCTGATAAATTGGAATAACAAGGGAATAAAAATAAATGGTGAATATTTAAATCATCTGCGGTTTGCTGATGACATTGTTATTTTTTCAACGAACCCATCAGAACTCCAAGACATGGTACAAGAGCTCTCAACTAGAAGTAAAGAAGTTGGACTCAAGATGAACCTACAAAAAACTAAGATCATGTTCAATAATTTTGTAGAGGAAACAAAAATACAAGTTGACAACACTGAGCTAGAAATTGCTGATTCATATATTTACCTTGGCCAGCTGATTTCAATGGATGGCAACATTATGAAAGAACTCAACAGACGTATTAAACTTGGCTGGAGTGCATTTGGAAGAAACAGTTTTATCCTGAAGGGGAAATTGCCTTTGTGTCTAAAAAGAAAGGTCTTCAACCAGTGTGTATTGCCAGTCCTCTCTTATGGATCAGAGACATGGAGTCTAACAGTTGGAGCAATACGAAAGTTACAGACAACGCAAAGGAGCATGGAGAGGTGCATGCTTGGAATAACTAGGAGAGATCGAAAAAGAAACACTTGGGTGAGAGAGCAAACTAGAGTAGAGGACATCATTGTTAAAGTAAAAGGACTGAAATGGCGATGGGCTGGGCATATTGCAAGAAGAACTGATCAACGATGGACAACAGAAATTCTGAACTGGATTCCAAGAGACCACCGAAGACCTAGAAAACGTCCTCAAACTAGATGGGTGGATGAAATAAGAAAACAGGTTGGGGTGACGTGGAAACGAATGGCCCAGGATAGACTTGTGTGGAAAGCATTTGGAGAGACCTTCATCCAGCAGTGGATAGATAATGGTTGAATATGATGATGATGATGATATATATATATATAGCGTCTTTGGTACTATCACTGTTGCTGGGATAACTATGACGAAAATCTTTTCCATACCCCATACATCTCGTACTTCATGTCTGAGATCTTGGTACTTGGTGATTTTCGTTGTGTAGGTTGTCTGTATGTTATTGGTGTTGGGTACTGCTATGTCGATTAAGTACGTGGTCTTATTCGATTTATCGACGAGGGTTATGTCAGGACGGTTATGTGGGACTGTCTTGTCTGTTATGATTGCTCTATCCCAGTAAAGCTTGTGTGTTTCGTTCTCATGCACGGTCTCTGGCTCATATTTGTAGTACGGGCATTTTTCTGTCAGAAAGCCAGCATTCGCTGCCAATTTCTGGTGGACTATTTTCGCTACTTGATCGTGTCTATGTTTGTAGTCTGACTGCGCAAGGATCTTGCATCCTGCCATCACGTGTTGGATTGTCTCCGATGCCGCATGACAGTGTCTGCATTTGTCGCTTTCTATGTCTTTTCTCTGGATGAATTTCTGATTGTTCCTTGTTGCGATCACTTGGTCTTGGATGGCTAGCATGAATCCTTCTGTCTCTGGCTGGAGAGTGCCTTTGGCCAGCCAAGAATTTGATGCCTTTTTGTCAACGTGTGGGTGTTGCAGGTCATTGTAGTGCCTGCCATGTAATGGTTTTCCGGCCCAAGTTCTTAGTTTCTGTTCATTGGCTGTTTCGAGGACACGCTCTTCGGTACTACACAGGTTTAGTGGCGTGTAATTTGCATCTGCTTGTATTATGGCTTGGATGAGTGGCGATCGGGGACTCTTCAACTGGAAGTATTGCCTCATGCTCTGGATCTGCTTGTCATGTAAGTCTTTGAGGTCCGCGTCCTCCTCTTCCCGAGGCAGTTCAAAACATAACAAATAATAAGGACTTGCATAATATAGTTTATGCGTATTTTGTAGGATTAGCTGAAGAAGAAATAGATAGAAAATATAATAGTTATGAAAAAATATAGAGATCACATAGCAGTAAACTACTGGATGTAAAGTAAACAATTCTGATTTAATATTTAATTTTTATAGTCTAAATCTAAATGAGCTGAAAATGATGGGATACAGCCTAAAAGAGTCAGTAGAACCTGTATATAAAAAGGAGATTTGGGCCATTGAACATGTTCATTATATCCGGCCGCTGGAAAAATCCGTTCGGAATTTAAAATTCCAAACTTTTCTGAGAAGAAAATCTGAATAAATAACATATGTGCATCATTAATATATACTTCTTTGAATTAGCTTAATGTTTATAAACAACGTATTTTATTACCACTTGAACTCAAAACTTGAACTCACTCCTGGCCAGAAAAATAAACCTTTAAAATTACCCAACTTTTTCAATAGAAACGTACATTTGTAAAATGTCCTGACTCTCCCAGATACACGATGTTCCATCCACACGTACATAATTGTGGCAATCTTTAATGGCCAAATGTAATTTACGTAATAAATTTACATGTGAATAAACTTGCTTCATTTAAAATCATTCATTACACCAGTTTTTTTTACTTTTTTACATAACATGCCCACAATACCCGAAATGTTGTCTTTTGATGACATAGCCGACTGTATCATAATAATAGCGTCTCACAGACTATGACAATAACTAAAATAAATGGTTGTGGCTTGAGAGATTTACGGAGCACGTGGTGTAGAGATCTGCAAAACCTATCACTGGACGAATCAGCTGGAGTTTAAGCGCAGTTTATTTGGCGATCTCGTTAAGCTAGCTATCCCATCCCAAATTACCTATCGCGCTAGGGGCATAAAAAGTAAGCCAAGAGTACGAAACATTTGCGAAAAATGTTAGGTATGAATAATTTTCATCGAACGAGAATATCGTGATCTGTGCAATTATTTACTTCAGTGTGAAGTGATTAGACCAATAATGATCAAATAAGTCTGTAAAAGTAAGTCGCAATGTACAAGTTAAATTTTAGAATATTTATTTACGGAAGAACTTGTCATTGATTGAATATTATCGGTTTTTAAATATACAATAATCTTTATTTAATCTGCTTCTCTCCTCCTATCGTTCTCCCCTCTTAGTCAAAAACGTTTAAAAAAGCCAACAAATACAGTAGGACCGACATAGTATGTAAAGTACATACTAGCAAATTTCCCGATATGGCGAGGCAAATTAGGAATGTGTTTGGTGTGATAATTAAGTGCAATAAAATTCAATCGTTTTTAGTGAACAAGATTTTTGTATATCGGATATAACGAGTATTTCCTTGGTCCCAAGCTCCTTTTTATATATGGGCCATTTTGTAGAAGGCCTCGCTAATATTTGGGCCGCCTCTGATTATATGCAATATTTCGTTGCGCTAAAATTTACTCGAATTTGTCATGCATTGAAATTACGCTGCTGGTGCCGTCTATTAAAGCATGTGTTACTAACGATTTATCGATTATAACATATTAGCATTTAAAAGTGAAAATACAATCGCGTTTTTGCACATTCATTGCTTTTTTTAAATGAGGATTTCAAAATACAAGCTGTGAAATGTTAAATCTTTTAAAAACAGATTTTTTTGGTGTTTTGAGTGTCTCAGCGTTACAAGCAATTAACGAGAATATTATTAAAATATTTTAATATCGAAATTACACAAAAATCATTGATTATCTAAATATAAGCATGCTGTATGAAAAATTTATTTTTATATTACAGAACTAAAAATTTTATATTTTTTTTTAAGTCAAATATTATAGCATTCGTGGCTGAGGACAAAGTGAAGCTAGTGAGAGAAAGTACCCTTATGACCTCTGTGTAACCGTATTTTTGAAAAGTTAATTTCTCATTTGTGGCAGCGGTCGGGAATAAAGTGAGCTTCGTAACCGCCCTCATTTAACGTTCGTTGCAACTAACAGACACATTTTTCAGAGAAGAAACTTTCTGGTGAACATATCCGCGCTGCAAAGTCCTGGCATTCTTGTACACTTAAATATAATAATTAATCTATTGTGTAAATTACTTAGTTCGTACCGCATTTTTTAAAATTATCGTTCCCTATATAATTTCATTTAAATTAAGGGCTTAATGTATTTTTCTTTCGAAGATGACTCTGTTTTTCTTTTTCCTCTTTATGAATGTATATGGCGGAAATTGTTATTGTTCGCAAAACCACTGCATCGATTGAGGCGAGCTAAATTGCCGAAATCAAATTTGTTCGAAACATGATTAGAAGAGAGTATACAAGCATTATGGGTAACCTATTTTTTATTGACATGGTAAACATATAAAAAGCGATTGGAATTTGTTGACGACGTATCCATTGCATTGTGTATCTGGCTTTGTCCTTCTCGTGAAAAGGATAATGCACATTTAGAAGAATGCACTTTATTAAATGAATATAGCAGTGGCATAGCGTGACTTCAGATAATGA
Organism: Dysdera silvatica; assembly: GCA_006491805.2. Lineage (NCBI taxonomy): Eukaryota > Metazoa > Arthropoda > Arachnida > Araneae > Dysderidae > Dysdera > Dysdera silvatica. The sequence continues at coordinate 3,524 of QLNU02013575.1, read as the reverse complement.
TATCGCCCAAATCCCGAATAAAAAACATGGTCAAAATCATACACCCATATATCAATTCGATATAATATAAAATAACTACTTAGTAGAAATGAAACCGAAGAAACACCAATTAAAAATCCTAATAAATATATCTATATATAATTTCATTATAACTAACAAACACACTAAGAAACAGAAAAACAAAAATGCTACTGCTTTACAGAAAACTACGTGTTTGGACATATACTTCGTACATTATATGCGCAAATACATCAAATATTAAATTGGGTTTGCTTGATAAAAGAAATTAATTTAGTATTAATGTTGCCACACTTTTAAATTGCTTTTCTAATACTGGTATGACGGTGTAATGTAATATAGTCATTATATCATAGGTACATAGCCAAAATATTATTAGGATTAATATTCTTTGTGCGTATTTAAAAGATACTGAATTTAGTAAGTCTATTGAATTTTTGGGGAATGTACTTTTATAAAATCAAGTCCCAAGAAATTTTATTCGTAGTATTCTTAGCAGATTTGAAGGAGTTAAAATATTTAAAAACTACTTAGGTTGGATTTGGGAAAGGAAATTATTGAGTCTGTTTTACGAAACGTGCTTAGATATGATTTCAATGCTAAACTTAAATGTTCGAATACCGGTGTACTGAGTTGTACGTTCATGCTTATTTGAAATACATGGGTGGAATTTAGGCACCACCTTTATTTTGTACTGACTTATTGATTTTGGCAGATACCTGTTGGTTTTTGTTTGGTAACGTTTTGGTGGGCGTTGATGAAAATTGACGGTGTTTTGGGTTTGTTTCATTGAATTGAACGTTTGCTAACGATATTTTTAGAACATTGGTTTTGACTGGGGGATATTGTGAAGTAATTTATATTTACTTCTTAAAATTTGTTTATATATTACATGTATATTATATTAATTTATTCCATGAGGCCGATATTGAAACGACATTTGTAGACCTATGTAGGAAAGAATTGTTTATTTTTAAATTTGTAATTTATTAATATTGGTGTAATTACTTTCCGAAAGAAATCACAACGGGCCAACTTAAATAAGTAACTATCAGATTCATGGCGGAACTTTGTTTTCAAAAGAGAATCTGCTCTCCAACATAGAATTAAAATATTTTGTTTTTAGATTTATTTCACTTCGAGATCGGCTAGAAGTTAAATTATCTACTGGTTTGGAGAGTCTATTTAAAATGATAAAGCTATCGATAATGCAGTCGATATTATTTGAAATGAGCTGCCATTCTGTGTATCGATTCACACATTTAAAGAGCCACTCGTTCAGATTCCAAAATTATTACTATGGTAATCCATGAAAGACGTATTTATTATTTATTAAATAATTTATTTGAGATAAAATATATTTCCCAAACGTTCACCTCATTTCCATCAATAACTATTCATGAGCATTAGTCTCCATTTCATTATCCTGTACAAGCAAGTCGCCCGTATTATTATAATTTGGCATTAATATAAATTGGTATTTGTTGCATACAATATCGCTGGTATGAACATATATTGATATTAATATATTTCGGGTAATCGAAATGATTCACGATTTGGAGGCCAAGCCTCATGCTCGCCAGCGTTAATATAAACAGATTTCTATAAAATATTTTAAGAATTCAATTTTTAAATCTACACCTTTCTTCCATATGCACAAAGCATCTTTTAAATATCTTAGAGTTTTAGCTTATATAAAGAAGATTAAAAAATGAAATGCATTTTTTTTAAATACACAGTATGTTTTCAAATAAAGAAGCGGCCATAGCGATCTTCTCAATGGTTCGTAAGATCATGGAATTTAGGTATTCTCGGCATAGAAAGTTATTTAATTGTAGTAATTGTATCAACTAAAGAAATAAATAATTTCCCAATTCTGAAACGCAAGATGCGAAGCGATGGAGCATGTTTTTGAAATGTCCACTTACCATTTTACAAAGAAGAATTTTTAAAGAATGATAAAGCCATGTGAAAATATAATTTAGTTTAATGTAAGATTGGGGTTGGAATTTTATCCGTCCTTTCTGTGGTTACAAATCGGTGGTTAGTTTGCATATATATTATGTATATATATATATACATATATTACATTTCTAAAAAATAAACGGGAAAACCAATCTCTTAAGTTTCTCAGATGTTTATTAACATGTTAATACCTTTGCTTACCAGGTACGGTGAATACACATTCTTTTCTTTGCGACAATTTATCATTTAATATTACCACATCATCGACTATGATGGGGGAAAAATTTCCCGACATTTTTTAATATTAATCTAAAACAGGGGTCTTCAACCTTTTTCAGTCCAAGGGCCAATATTTCTTACTCTTGTTGGCTCATGGGTCGCACTACTCTACCAGCGATATTAGGGCTCAACAAATATGGATCCGGGGGCCGCCCCTCCCCCCCGATCCATCTTCTAGTTTTTCACACCTGGAGATAAACTTTGATTTTTTTTTTAAATCATAAGATATTAATAAGATGAGAATCAAATAAGGGACAGGGAGGAGGGTTGGGGACATAATAGCACAAATATTGAACTGGGTCTAGGCAACTGAATAGTACATTTGTTTTAGTAGTGTTACGTGTACCATTTTTTCTCAAAGAACCAGCTTTGGCATTTACCTATGTATGTATTAGCAACATTTACAAGATATATATCTAATCTACTGAGAAATACACTAGTATCATCGATAAATGTACGTGTTTTGCCATCCTAGTGATGAATATCGAAAAAAGCATTAACGTATATTATAAAAGAGTGGACTAAAACTACATAGTCTTGGCCCAACAAATCACGACCTACACCTTATTTCGTAAATGAAAGGCGTGTATGGGGTAAATACCACGAAGTTGTGGGCACGTATTGTAAAACAGAGGTATTGAAAGCAGGCGAAAAAGCTCTGATTGTTTAAGTAGTTTTTAAATGGCTTACTTTGGGACCTCGTGTACTATTCAAAACATCCGTCACCGGCTCAGGATATATGTAACTCCTCACCAATCGTCAACACCCTTTCTTTGCGTGTTCGTTTCTAAACTGGAATATAATCTTTCACCACGATAACGCTACACCCCATCGGTCCCGATTAGAGATTGGTTGACAGAAGGGTCATGACAACCGCTTTATCATGATCAAATAGCCTCTCATTCATATCAACTCCATAGAAAATCTGTCGGACTTAATGGAAGAAAAGTGTTCGTGATGAAGAACGAAACCTCTCTCGAAATTATATTTGTTACACGCCAAGCGCTCTTAGATGTTTTGACATATACCTCTGTTCTATAATATATATATATCTCTGTTTTTAAAACATATCTCTGTTTTTAAAACATATCTCTGTTTTTAAAACATATCTCTGTTTTTCAAAACCTCACTGGGTTTATACCAACATATGTGTCTGCTATAGTGAATGCAAAAGGTAGTGCAAAATTAGTAATGCAGAGTTTTCAAAATTATTTGTGGGGGGGTAAGTACATATTATACGTATTTATATATAACAATATATG